>LGRX02018883.1:0-13988 GCA_001247695.2 Cymbomonas tetramitiformis | reverse complement strand
GTATACTCTTGAGTGCCGATGGGGCAGCATTGTGGCAGAACAAAATGGGGGTGATCCCTATATACTTCCAAATCTTAAACCTACCTCCGGAGCTTCGCACGAAGTATGCGAACATGGAGGTGTACGGGATCATTGAAGGGCAACACCCTGCCAACTCACAATTGCTGTATGGTAAACTCGTGGACGAGCTCGTGGTGTTGTGGGACGAAGGTTTTTTGTGTTGGGACTCGTACACCAACGAGCACGTGCGGTTGAAGGTCATGCTCTTTGCCATACTCATGGACTACAAGGGAGCGGTTGAAGCCGCACAAATCATGGACGGCGGTGCATACGCCGCGTGCCTAGTATGCAAAATTTGGGGGACATGGTCAACATTAATGCACAAAATGGTGTACCTCTTCAGCAAGCAAAATCCGCCAGGTATGCTAGTAGCACGTCGTTAGGTTGGCGTTAGGATGTACTTAAAAGCCTAAAGGCGTGCTAACCGTATAATGCATGTGGTGTAAATGAGTGTTTGCTGATTACTTTGTTTTCTCTTCGGTCTAGGCACTCCACCGTTGCGCACGGACGCCGAGTACAAGCGTCATGCCGCAATGCATGAAGATCTGCGAGATAGCGGAGACCCCGAACTTTCGGGAGCGACCTTGGAGGAGAGCATGCGGAATACGAGCGTCAAGTTCTCGAGCGTTTTTACTCGGTTGGTTTACTTCAAGATCTACCGTGATATCATCCTAGATGGCATGCATGACATCATGAACCTGGTGAACAGAATCGCTGCAACCTTGCTCGGGGTCGACTTCAACGACGCCCTCCGCCAGCAAGCGAAAGCGGACGGTGGCCATCCCACGTGGCATGCCACAACCAAGGTGAAGAATGCTCAAGGTAGGCAAATATGCACGTGTTAGGATGTGCATAACGTGCCGATAGTGTATTAACCACGTGTTATCGGTGTCACGAGGGGGTACTAGCGGCATACTCAGTTCAAATAATGTGACGCAGGTAAGGAGGTATTGATGTACAAGATGAATCACGGACCTTTCGCGATTCCACCCCGCCCTGACAGAAGGTCTACCACGAAGCGAAGCTTGGAGACAGCGCGCAGTTTCATCTTGAAGAGCATAAGGGCGGTGGAAAGATGGGGGCGTGGCCACAAACGATTGTTGCAAACTACCGCCGATAAGAAAGCCGCCAAGCACATTCGGGCTCACGACGGCTTGAAGCTCGTGCAAAACAGTATCTTGTCGACAGTCTGCGCTTGGCCACGAGATGAAGGGCAGCCCGCCAATCGATTGGCCAAGCTAGTGGGTAAAATGACCACGATCGTGCGGGAGATCACGACGACACAAGTGCGTCCTAAGGTAAACGGTTAGAATATAGTTAGTATGATGTTATGATGCCGTTAACATGCTTCATACATCATACGGGCCCTAACGAATTGCTGCGTACGTGCAGGATATGGAGCCACTCGCACAAGAAATCAAGTCATTTTTCGAGGAGTTGGAGGCGACCGGGCCAGCGTATGCTTGGCGTGTGATTAACACTCACATGTTTTCTCACTTCGTCCAACAACTTGAGAAGTATGGTCCCATGCGGGAGGTATGGATGTACGCCTTCGAGTCCTTGAACGGTCACATCAAAAGCCTAGCGAGGAGCAACTCCCTACCCGTTCCAGCCATAATGAACTGCATCAAGCGGGTGAAGGTGTTGCATTTGGTGCGTGAGTTAATCACTTTCATTTCGGAAGACCACTCCACCCGGATGCCGGCGGCCGTGACCATGGGGAGCCGCGGGGCAATTGCGGTTGAGGTATCGGCTAGGGGGGAACGTGTGGTCTTGCGAGATGATGACATTAAGGCCTTGAAGGTTTGGATGCGGACTGAATTGCCGGCTTATCGAGAGCTGGTGGAGAAGTGGGAGAAGTATGTGGAAGACGCGCGCAGGTGATTTGTGGCCCCATTCCCCGAGCGGTTGTTTATGCCCTTATGACGCCGTTGTTGCATATTTAGGACGCGCCTAAAGTACTAACGGTATCGTATCGCTGTGCATAGTTGGAATGCACAGATGCGACTGCGAAACAAGAAGTACCGGAACGCGGTGTGTGCAAGGGAGGGCAAACCTGAGCACATACGCGAGCCCCCATTTGGAGCGTACGCGGATCCTACGGAATGGTTGGGCCGACAGTTCACCAAGTACGAGATGTTGCTCATGGCGGGGCCGACACCGGTTTGCTATAACTTCACGCACGTCAAGATCGGCGACGCTGATTACCGCACGGCTACGACCGATCGGAACAAGCGCACCGTACACAGCTACTTTCGCACTTTCTTCGCGAGTGAGGAAGTGGACGAGCACGGTGAGCCAAAATCCGTGGCAAGGTGAGAAAGGAGCACGCACTATTATACCTTTAACATGTCTTTAGGATGTCGTTATGACTCGATTAGGATGCGCATAATGTCCTAACGACATACTAACTTAGCTGTTTACACAATCGTGGGCTTGGTGATATGCAGGCACGGCCGTATTACGAGAATATTGCGGGTGGAGATTGCAGGAAAGTTCTACATCTTACTGAAATGCGATTGGTTCGCTAAGCCGACCGACGAACAGATCAAGGAGTACCGTCGACGTCACTCCATTCTCGGCCCGGATAACTTGACCAAGACGCTCTATACCTTCAACCCGCACGTAGACCGCGCGGCCTTTGACAACATGGAGCCATTCATATTAGCCAATAGAGTAGAACAGCAGGTTGTTATTGTACCACATCCGTGCATGGAGACCGCGGTCATTCTCGACCCAACGGTCGACTTCTTCGAGGGATCAAGGACATAGGACGACGACGAGGTCGATGTATGAGACATGAATCGCTGCTAGTTTATTTTTTGCTTGCCACATGCCATGCAGGCAGTTGCAAATTGTGACCTTGGTAACGACCCCTGCAGTAGTACAACTAACGCATACTTTATAAGGCGCAGTGCCGCTAGAGTGCCATTAGCGTATTAACTTTGCCTACGAGCATCCTAACTACGTCCTAACGCCAACCTCCTAATGACATCCTAGAGGCATGCTAACGCCATCCTAACGTCCCTACATTTCCGAGAAACTCAGCCCGCGTACTACTTTCCCCGAATCCACCATACTCCGCGGAATAAACTTCCCCTGGCCTTCTAGTCACCATAAAACGCCATCTCAGTGATCTGCACACCCACACGTGCCCCACCACTCACCCCTGCTCCAGTTGGGGCCAACGCATACTTAAGGCGCAGTGCCGTTAGGACGCCTGTAGCATCTTAACAGGCCAATATGGCGTTAGTATGCCTGTAATATACTATGCTACCGGCATACTAACGCCCATACGTACTAACTGTCCTTTACTATGCCTTTAGGACACCTTTAGTACACATACTACAATTTGCTAGGACCGTAGGGAAAGGATGTGATCAACGTCGGACGGTGTACTAGCGACCATAAACAACAAAATCCAGCCCAACGATACTGCACGGAAAATCAAGCTGCCATAACGCGCGCCCCAATCGTCCAATCAACCGCGCGTCCGTAACTGAGCCATACCGCCCATACCGAAAACCTCTCTAACGCGGGTCCTCACCCCATCTCAAGCGTCGGTGTTTAGCCACTCATGGCCAACGTCGCAGTGTAAAATTAAGAGTGCGTGGGACCAAACCTGCTGAATATATCAGCTGGACTGTATATTCCGTGAGTCAGATAATCAGAATCGATCACCCGTGAGAATACTCAGTCTTCCCGTTATATGTTCGGGGTCTAGGGTTCCGGGACCGGTGACAGTCATACACCCTAACTATAGGAATGACAGTCGGGGCGTCAAGTTCCAGCAGTATATAAGTCTATTATCCGAGTTTATCTGGGTTCCTTGTTTCACCGTCGGCAGCGTTCCCTCTCGTGCGCTGCTGAGTTTCTAGCAGGCTATGGTCCCATTTCACGCTTGCGTGTTGTGATTTTAGCGTAGGATATTATTATTTTTTCATTATCTCTTTTGAGAGAGTGTGTCCACGCCTTGTGGCTCACTCAGATTCGGGTTCTGCGCTCTGGCCTGGGACTCGCGGCATACGAGAGTTGCTAGACGAGGTGGTGCTCTCCGACATTTTATTTACGTTCTGGATTTGATTTCGTTTTCGTTATTTTGATATTTTCCGACTATGTCATCGACGCAGATTTTGGGGATTGAGGAGCTTGTGGCTCTTTTGCTATTGGCATCCATTGACTCTAGTTTTGGGAGAGTTCAGACTCTCAAGCGGTCACAACCCATTTCTTTGTGCACTTATAATATGAGTCGGGCTATTTCGCATTTTCATTCGCCGCAAGTTTTTCCGCAGATTTTGACTGCAGATCCGCCAATTGTTTTAGTTGGTGGTGCTTCTATACAGGATGCTGCGTCCGGAGATTTTTGCATTTCGTCTATGCTGGCGCTTCGCGACACAACAGTTGGCGATGAGCTGGCCATTTTATCTTCAAATTCAGTTTCAACACAGATCGCTACCACTAGACCCTCTCCTGGTGCCACTAGGGCGAGAGATTCTGTGCGACAGGCCCCTCTTGTTCGCACCGAAGTTCATTATGTCCATGCGCCCCCTTTGCCCAAGCCTCCCTACAGTACATGGGCTCTGGAGAGCAGCATTTCGAGGAGTATGGGAGTAGTGAGGAGGATGAATCGGAGTACCCCCCTGGGTACTATGATGAATCTGACAGTTGTGAGGAAGTAGAGGTGGAGCATGATGGCCACTTGGCCGCTCCATATTTTTCGTCCGATCGATTGGAACAGCGGGACGAGACCCTGGACACAGGTTTCCAGGGGGACCCCTATGGCGGAGTTTTAGAGCCCCCACTTAGGGAGCAATTTTTACCGCAACAAGAATTTTCAGTTGGCACGGTTTCCTTCGAACAGCCTACTACTAAAGACGAAATTTCATCGGAGAGCGAAAACGTATACACTGCTGAAGAGTGGGCTGCCTGGGAGGCAGACGCCCATGATTCTTTCGACACTGGTGATGCAGTATACTATGATGAGGAGTCTTATGGCGCAGCTGGAGCTGACTATTGTTATGACGATGGTTACTATTAAATGCGTTAAATAGACAGGCGGCATTTCCAACTAAGTTTCTTCACCACTTGTTGTAATTTTGGGATCGAGAATTTTGTTGTACCTTTGACCACTAGCGGGCAGCCTCAACAATTGAGACGGACATTTTAAGGTAGGAGACCTCGACCCAGTTCGCAAGAAGTATCAGGCTAAACCGACAGGCAAAGTTTATTTTATAGTTCTTCCATTACATGCCGACAGGCGAGATCTATGGGATCACCCACCACTAGCTGGCAGAGCAGCATCTTAGCCGATCCGATTTTATTCTAGCAAGCTCCCAGGTATATCATGTATTTTATGCTTAGCTTGTATCTCCATCATGCGCCTTGTGACTTTTCTAGCTTCTAGGCTTATATAACCTTCTTGCATCTTACAGTGTAAGCCTTGTAGCTAGGGTGGTGTGCTGTCACAAGCTGTCCACCTCAGATGAGGTGGTGTGCTGGAAATGGCACCCTGTGCTGAATATATCAGCTGGACTGTATATTCGGTGAGACAGATAATCAGAATCGATCACCCGTGAGAATACTCAGTCTTCCCGTTATATGTTCCGGGTCTAGGGTTCCGGGACCGGTGACAGTCATACACCCTAACTATAGGAATGACAGTCGGGGCGTCACTTCCAGCACACCACCTAGGGTGGTGACTGGCAAACTAGGTGGTCACGGAACTGAAACAAACACCTACTCAGCTTCGGTGGAAATAAGCATCCTATAGGAGAACCTGTCCTTTCTGGCAGGGTAACTCCTGAAACTAGCAGTCAGTGAGGCATACTGCAGAATACAGATACAGTTAAAACCCTAAATTAAGCCCATCTTGGGGCAACCTGAACCAACAGCATCGCAATCTGGAGGCAGGCTAATCAAATCCCGCCAACTCTAGCCACGTCGAGAGCGCCCGGGAGAGCCGGTGCCTTTGTCACAGCGCCCAGGAGAGCTGGTACCACTGTTTGGCAAATCATGCGTAGAGCAAAATGAGAAAGTTGAGAAAGTGCCGATGTTCCTGTAGTCAGTTGCACCGCGTGCAACCAGTCGGGTCCTGTGCTCGATTGATGAAGAAGGTGCATCCTCGTCCAACTCGCCCCAGGCGGGTGGCACATAGATCGGCGATGGCGGAGCACCACCCGGCGAGGGCGGCACGGTAACGATCGGAGCCGCTTCGGGTGGTTGCGAGGGACCCGGGTACCACGCCCAAAGGGTGCCGAGATAACTCCCATGGTCGTTGGGGTACCACCCCTCCGGCCGCCAATAGAGCGCCGGCGGGACGTCTGTGGGCGTCAGCACACCAGCACCACCGACCTCGTCGCCGGTGTGCTCCGGGGTTGCTGATGATGCTTGCGCGGAGTGATCTTGGGAAGGCATGGCAGTTGCACAAACAAAGAACAGCATGCAGACCGCGAGAGATGTGAGGGCGGAGAACCCAAAACCCATCGGCGGTCTGCCGCACCCCAAGGCTTGCCGCGGTGGCGGAAGACCCTCGTCGTTATCCTCGGAGTCGTCTGCTGCCACTGAAACCGAATCCACGGGCGCAACGGGCCCCATGCTGTGCATCGCAAGGGTCGGCTCCGGTCCAGTCAGGTCCAAGTTGACCGCGAACTTGTCCATGAATGAAGGACACGTGCGGCTCGTGCGCGTGCAACGCGCTGATGGCAGGGGTACAACTCCTCGTCAGACACCACCGACTGCGGAGCGGAGGGCGGTGCTGGCGGCGGTGGCACGACCAGAGCGTCGGCATGGACCGTGTCATGGACCTTGAAGTTGTTGATGTTCACAGCACCAACAACCGCGCAGACCCCGAAGCGGGTGTCAGCGGGCTGGCAGCACTCCAGATACTCGTCGATGGTGTCGGGCACCTGCTCCTCGGCGACAGCGAATGAGAAGGCGGAGACGGTGTCGTAGAGCTCCGGTTTGCCGTCCGCAATGTATCAGACGGCGTCGAAACGAGCGGCGTCGTTGTTGTCCATGGCGTTCTGGAACAGCGTGGCGAAGACGTCGTTCTCGCTGTCCGCAACGTTGAAGCCGTGTGCGCCAACATGTCCGCGTGGCCCGCCGTTCGGGCAGTCCCGATGCCAATGCTTCTCCGCCGTAGCGGAGCATGTCGGGTTCCCGCACAAAGGAACGAACGTACCGGTGGGATTGTGGAAAGCCACCTTCCCCGAAGGCTTCCCACGCGGAAGGTCTGCGGGAAGTTGCCGTGCTCGGGAAGAGGCTTCGCTGCGAAGCGGACTCCGTCACCATGTCCACCTCGTCCGATGGCGTTCTTCTTGTCGCTGCAGGTCGTGAAGCCCTTCGTGTCGTCGATACGGTTGTGAAGGGCTTTGATCTCTTTCTTCACGTCAAAGAGTTGGTCGCGGAGCTTGCCGAAGATGGTCTTGAAGTCCTCGTCGTCGCTCTGTCCAGTCAGGGTGAGGGCGGAGAATGTGCGCGCATCAGGCGGGACGTGCGAGTCCGTCCCGTTTTGTGCGTAGCACTCACGGGTCCATTGCTGGATGTTGGCAAGGGACTCCGCCGCACGTTGGTCGTGCAGCAAAAGCCGGTTGACAACCGGGGCATAGAAGACCGGGTCGAGGGACTTGATGTACAGGGACTTGACCTCCATGTCGTCGAGGGTGCTGTTCCGTCGAGCGGGCCGGAGAGCGGCGTTGTAGGCGGCGATAGTCCGCGACGGGTCGAACTGGGTGATCTTGATGGCCAGAAGGTCTGCGGTGCCCTGAAAGGGTCCGCCGGAATCCAGAAGCATCCTGGCGATCTCCAGCAACACCCGTTTCCCATCAAACGGGTGTGCCTCCGCCGAAGACTCCATCCAGTCTGCCGCGGGCGACACCGGAGCGATAATGTACTCAAGTGTTGAGAACAACAAATTGTTCGCCTCAGCGCGGACGGGCAGAGTGGCATCCTCCAGGTCGAACAGAGAAGAAAACGCGTCCTCCTCAGTGACGAAAATGTCCCGTAGCGCCAGAACCAGATTGGCTACTATCCAAATTCATGGTCCTCCCACAAGGACCAACGCGCGATGACTATTATGAGTGCCACATGGATCCTTGAGGCGTATATGTGCTTTTGGCATCATATTTATGAGTCGATTGAACAATTTTCCCTACAGGATCGTCCACGCGTGTGCTAAAGGGGCGTGCTTAAAGAGTGCGTTTTTGATATGTTTTTTATCGAAATCGTCGAAAAAAAGATGGTCCTCCCACAAGGACCATAGTCTTTAAGCGTCCTAGCGGTTGCATGATGCGCGGTGTTGGCCTCTCATGGTCGCACACCTCGAGTTTATGACCAAATATGAAAATTTAGTTGGATAGTCCACACTCTAGTCGCCATCTGAGCACTCGTTTACCGTGGCGGGTGATCACTCCCGAGTGAAACAAGGATTTTGTGATTTTTGCACTTCTAATTTTCACTTCGCGTCAAGCTAACGAGTGCACATCGCTCACATACTTGCCCATATGGCTTATAAGCTTTCAAAAAATCATTTTATGGATATACTTCAAAAGTTTAAGCACCATACGCTCCTACCACACTGTGAATGCACTCTAGCGGACATCGTGGATAATGGGTCATGTTTGCACCGATTATCCCATTCCGGCTAAAAGAACCGACTAAAAATGTGTACGGTTGTTAATAAGCATTAGAGATGGCCAATATATGCACTCCAACATGACGTATGGCCCAAATATGATGGGGACATGTGTATAAGATCGATATGATCGCATGGACTCAGGTGTAGCCTGCACATACTATTCCCAAAAAATTAGTGTCAAGATATCGTATCTTTTTGTGCCTTTTTGAATTTTCAAAAAAATGCAATCTGAAAAAGTTGAGGGTGCTTGTCGCAAATGCGAACGCCATGGATATATTGGGTGGATCCAGGCCGGACCAAGCATCGAAGTAATTAATATATGTCCCATTGATACTAAAAGTCATTGGGCGCGCCTTCTAGATTAAATTCTTGCAACATTGGTCCTTGTGGGAGGACCATAATCGATTATGGTCCTCCCACAAGGACCATGGAATAGTAGCCACAGACGGGCGAAAACGGAGCTGACGTTCGACTCCGTACCGTTAAAACGCCCATGTTTGTCGTCGTACACCTTCTTGATGACGAGCTTGGCGGCCCGCTCGTCGAAGGACTCCTTCGCCAGACGTCTGACCTCGTCGAGGAACATCGCTCGTCCCGCTGATTGGGCAGCCGGTGCAGTCGCAACCGTAGGAGTGGCTGGAGTGGTTGCATGTCTGGCTGCGGCATCGTCGAAAATGGTAACTAGTGAGCGGCGTGCGGCCGCTGTGTGTGATCTCGTAGAAGTACCCATGATCAAATGACTATAGAGACAGGGTGAGGTGAACAATGCTAGACGAGGCTAACGGTCTGGGCGACGGCTTGCGAGTTGTGGCGGGTCGTCGAGGATAAATCGGGGAAACAGCACATAATCCGCGGTCGTGTGGGACGAAAGGACGTGATCAATGCCGGACGGTATACTACCGTAGTGACCAGAAACAACAAAATCCAGCCCAACGATACTGCACGGAAAATAGGATGCCATAACGCGCGTCCCAATCATGTCCAATCAACCGCGCGTCCTTAACTGAGCCATACCGCCCATACCGAAAACCTCTCTAACGCGGGTCCCTCACTCACCCCATCTCAAGCGTCGGTGCTTAGCCACTCATGGCCAACGTCGCAGTGTAAAATCAAGAGTGCGTGGGACCAAACCTGCTGAATATATCAGCTGGACTGTATATTCGGTGAGACAGATAATCAGAATAGATAACCGGTGAGAATATTCAGTCTTCCCGTTATATGTTCGGGGTCTAGGGTTCCGGGACCGGTGACAGTCATACACCCTAACTATAGGAATGACAGTCGGGGCGTCACTTCCAGCACCCTGACTAGTTCGTACAGTCAGGTGTCATAGTTAGTGTGTCATCTTCGGTGATCAACTTCGTGTGTCCTAAACTCGGTATATAAGTCTATTAGTTTATCTGGTTCGTTGTTTCGCCGTCGGCAGCGTTCCCTCTCGTGCACTATACTGAGTCTAGCAGTGATGTCGATGTAGAATTGTGGTGATCGATGTCGTGGTATAAATGTGGCGCGAGTCTCGGATGACTCGTGATCGGAAAATGTACTTGCGATCTGTAAATCGGAATAACAAACAATCTGGTATTTTTGACATTATGGCGTGCACTAAAAATCGCATTTTTTTGATTTTCAGGTGTCTATGGCTACTGCCCAGTGGTACTAGTCATAGTACCAGAATCGAATCTGGTACTATCACAAGTACCAAAACGCTAGAATTTTTTTTGATGTCCTCCTCCATCCTGATGGTGATATCCATGATATACCATTACCTTAACGACCCAAACTGAGTTGTATTATGCCCCATTGGTCCATAGGTTATGTGTAGCCCTCCCAGTGGATGCATATTGCCAACAAGGTGGAGTTTTGTGTTACACAATGGTGTCTCACTTGTCTTCGAAATCATGGCGCTACTTTCGGATTTCTTTTGAACAGACTTGGGATTCTATTCAACCCAGCGATGGCTCAAATTGAAGCTGTATAACATGGCCAATGATGGATGTGAGCATGGGACAGTTGGCATACTGCCCGTCGCTGAAACTGCGACATGCTAAACATCCCATCCCCACCAAATGGTCCAACTCAAGATTCCTTAAGTATGAGGGCTATCGTCGATTTTGGAGCCTAGTCGTGGCACTAAAGCTACGAAATAAGTATATTATAACGTCGGATCGCCTCACCTGCGTTTATGACATCAAAAGTAAACCCATATATCGATTTTTCAAGACCTTTACATGCATGAGAAGTTGCCGTACTTGGACTCTACACATGGAACTTAAGTACGAACCCGCTCCCGATATTACTACAAAAAATGCTGAGAGGCCAATTTATCACACCCTTGGGTGTTATCGAATCCCAATACTGGCGTTAAAGACGTTCAAATGGCACAACGCATGACGACCACTTAGAATACATCCAAATAATGAAATGTGACATCATGCATGCCACCTCGTGGCCACATAGCGTGCCCTTTTAAGTCACCACGCGCTTGGTACTTGTGACAGTACCAGAAAATTTAATTAATTTTATGGCGTTACACCCCCCAAAAGTACACCGCACATACACATACCTAAAGTTCACGAGAGTACATTTCAGCATCAATATCAATTCAAAAGGGTCCTAAATGATTTTTCAAAACCTTCATGGGACTCATACACCCCATCTAGTGCCCATAATAAAGCATACATTTTGGTACTTGTGACAGTACCATACCACCGGGCAGTAGCCATCTAAAAATGGTTGCGACGTCATCAAGGGTCGGAATCGTCGATTTTTGGGACAATTATGATTAATCGATTAAACACTATTATCACAATTACAATCGATTGCCACTTTCAATATTTACAAACACAATAGGTTATGGACCTTGGAACAATCACAATCGAATCGATTTCTGATGGGTCGCAATCAGGAATCGAATCGATTGCAGAAAAAAATGAAACACCAATCGAATAGGTTACAATGTTTCATAACACCAAATACAATGGGTTTTCACGATTGGCAAATAACATGATTATGAAACCGATTGTCGTTTGTACCACATCCAAAACACGATTTCAGATCTTGATTTTGCCGCATCCATGACTAGAAACCGGAAATGCATCGCTGGACCAAAGGCATCAAACGGTGAGCCTGTCCGGTATCGATCCGGTGACCTTATGTCCGCAAGACTGTCGCTATACCATTGAGCTTCTGAGGCTTAATACCGGCTGGTGTACGCGACGATATATAACCGGTTATACAATAGGTTACAACTTCTAACAATTCGCTACACAATAGGTTAGCAACAAACAAGAACACCAATCGAATAGGTTGTGACTTCTAACAATTAGTAAAAAAATGGGTTGGCAAAAAGTGATAACACTAATCGAATAGGTTTAAAATCTAAACAATTAGTTTACAACCGATTGTCAAAATCACACAATTAGTTTGTAAGAGGTTACGATTTTCAAACCGATTCCGACCCTTGGACGTCATAGTGAATGTGACACGTAAGCGACACGTAAGCGCCACGCAAGTCGACCCGGAACGTTTCATAGCATATTATTACATAGTTTGTGATTTATGCGTGATGCTTTGGTAGTTAGCGAGCCCCGGTTGACTTTTTTATAACATTTTTGTTCACATCGTATCGGTATGCAATGTACAAGCAGGCAAATATGGGTACATCCATGGTGTGCAATTTAGGTCAGCATGCACGGTACACGTTTATGAATGTGCGTATTCAGATGCTTCAATTCCCAGAAAACACGTTGCAACTGAGATGGGTACTAGCATATGATACACAAATCTATATCATCGTACAAATTTAATCAATATACACCAAATAATTGTCTATGAAGTCTTCTAGGCAAGAGATTTCGATTCATTTCACAGTGCTAAGGCTATTATATTGCTGATACATTGGAATCTATATCTTCAATCCATCATTATCTGCGGCACTTGTAGAAACCGCGGCACTTGTAGGTTTCAATTCCCGCGATACAGTAGCGAGGTAACGTTGACGGTAATGTTAACGCTCTATCGGAGAATTTAAATGGCAGAGCTTTGGTCAAGGCAATTGCATTGTACGCAATACGTAGGCCGATTGCTTCATCTCGTTGATGCCGCGGAATAATAAGCGCACAAGTGACGTCGACTGGAAAGACCGTTGTCCTTGGGGTGAGCCATCCGTTCTCTATTGGGGCCTGGTCGGGATAACGTTCCGGTTCAATAAGGTCAAAAAACATGTATTCCCGAGTTCTCCGGGTGTAGCGCCACCAAGCGATCGGTAAGTCCTGTCGGACCTGTCTGTCCTCGAAAGGCCTGTTTGTGAACGTACATAGCATCCACCCGTCTACATTGCATTGAGTACATCGCAGGTGGACCATTCCATGTCGATTGATAGCGTCTGCACTGTCTGCTGCATTAATATCGCGTGTCCCATAAACTCCGAATCGTAGAATTGAAAGCATAACGTGGCCACGATATTACAGGCTTTTATACCTGTAGATAACAGTGCTTGCAAGGTGATTAGCAGTTGAAGCGAGCGTCGCTCATAGCAAAAGTCGAAAATGTATATTGTGAGGATAAATGTGGAGCTATAATACCTGCAGATGACAATGCTTGCAAGGTAAGTAGCAGATGATTGAAGGTATGGTTGAAGGTGCGTATGCCATAAGCAACAAGGGGACATAAATCTTCAAGGGTCGGGCAAGAGCTTTTGTACCCGGTGAGTGGACTGCGGGTCGTGCAAGAGTAGTGTACGATTGGTCCAATCAAATTCCCCTACAAATTTAGGAATCGTAGGTAGGGCCATGTTTGCCTTGTATCTACCTTGTGTCTGGATGGCCAAAAACCACGACCAGACATGGCCATGTTTAGTCAGTTTTTCCGCGGCGCAACACCACCCAAGTAGGGCCATGTTTGGTCACAGTGGTTTTTGGCCTTACTTACCCCTTACTTACCTTGTACCTACCCAATGTCTAACGCACCATACGTACGCCCGTGAACGCATGAATCACTTAGACATTGGGTAGATACAAGGTAAGTATGGCCATGTCTATACATAAACAAGGGTAAGTAGGGCCCTACCTATCATGTATCTATACTCAAGTACTAGTCAGGTAAGGCCATGTTTATACATAAACAAGGGTAAGTAGGGCCCTACCTATCATGTATCTATACTCAAGTACTAGTCAGGTAAGGCCATGCTTATACATAAACAAGGGTAAGTAGGGCCCTACCTATCATGTATCTATACTCAAGTACAGGGTGAGTATGGCCATGTATAGAAATAAACAAGGGTAAGTAGGGCCCT
>LGRX02018880.1:0-20378 GCA_001247695.2 Cymbomonas tetramitiformis | reverse complement strand
CTTTCGGGTCGTGCTGTCGTTACAGACTCTTTCGGGTCGCGCTGTCGTTACAGACTCTTTCGGGTCGCGCTGTCGTTACAGACCGGAACCGACTACTTAAATGGGTCGAATTTGGCCTGCCGACTTGTTCGGGTCGCTCCCAACTTGCATGGTTTGAGCGGTCGCAGCAAAGGGATATTAACAAACTGGCTTGGAAGAGACCTGAAGGTCCGAGCAGGCGCGGAGCGTGACTGGCGTGGACCAGCGCATGCGAATCAAGCAGGAATCTATGAAAGTGGCATGGCAAGTCACCTGGTTGATATAATGCCACGAGACCATCGCTCCGAGTTTGTGGGCCTCTAAGTCGTCCGCCCAGCAAGCTGCGGTCGTGAAGGTATCGGACTGATCCTTGTCACCTGTGTAGTCATGCAAAGCAAACCAGTCGGACCTTCGAAGGGTCTCCGGCATGAGCGACAGCCTTGTCGGCCAAAGTAATTTCCACAGAACTAGGCATCGCGCAAGCGAGCGCTCGAAAAGCTCGAAAGCCACGGGCTATCGGTTGGCGGGCATACGGTCGTACGGCTGCCAGGAGACACTGAGCCAGCGCATCGCACTGCACACCGCGCGATATGCGTCGAACGTTATGCTTGAAAACATAGGCGCACAGACGTCGAATAGGGATAGCGATACCCAAACAGTACTGACCACAGAGACGATGGTCACACAACGTTGCGCATTTGCAGAAAATATATCAAAAGCGGGAGTGAAATTTCCGCAACAACGGAACGGACTTTCTGCAATGCTAGAGTGTCTTCCTGTTCCCTATAACAATGTGATGTGCGTAGCCCTAAACTTGGGGAGAACTTGAAGAAACGGGCTAAGGGGCGCACGGGCAGTTTCGGAGACACGAGACGTGACAGGGTTCTTGTCTACATAGGACAAGCAATAGGTATCCTCGACTACCCTAAACGCTAAATGAGTGCGGTGCTCGGAAGGCTTCAGACGACTTCGGAGGGAGGAACAGCTAGAAATAAACGAGTGCCCTTCGTTGACGCACAGCCACGTGTCGCAGGGGGAAGCGACGTGGGACCTGGGACGGCAACAACAAGAGGCAAGCGCGGGGGGACGCCCTCGCGGCGAAAGTGCTCGGAATATTGTTTACTTCAACTTTATGTACGCTCGCTGAAATATACTCTATATGAAATATATAGTTGCTTGAAGCCCAAAAACGCGTGGGGGCATATTTGCATACTCGCAGAAAAAGTAGGAAAATGCCATAAAAGTACAGTTTACGACTGTCGAATTTTGAATGTGTGCATGCGCATTTGTGTGGGCATTTATGCATACACGCATATGTGTGGGTGTGGGTGTAGGTGCATTTACGCGTGCGTGCGTGCGCGAGTATCACGCCGGCAGTCCCGAACACGGAGGGTGTGCAGGACGGGATATCAGCAAACCTGTAACACTGGACAATACGTCAATTAAATCATCGAGTCTGCCTTGGACGGAGTCATCTGTTTTGGCTTTCTCAATCTGTTGTCGAGCTATCTCCGCGACAACCATATGGCCCTCGCACCACCTGTTAAAGGTTTAATGTGGAGGTTAAGCAATGGCCGAAGAAAGGAACCGAAAGGCAAGCAAAGGCAAGCACGTACCAAGCGGTTACTCGTATCGGGAATACGACAAATATAATGCATAACAGGCGAAAAAGTCTCGACATCATTGAATGTCAGTGCGAGTCCAAGCAGAAAAGAGAGTTTAACTGCTCACTTTAAAATTCCCCAACTCCTTGAGTTGGTGGTCCTGTTCATCACACAACACCTCTGCTCCCTTATGATTTGGAACCGGGTACTGTATACCTTCCGGTGGTCACCAAAAAAGTCATCCATTCAAGACGGCCGCGGCCGGCCCACCAAATTGAAGTTCTCGACGAGCTGATCCAGAAACTGCATTAAAATTTAAGGAGATTCTCAACCAATCGAAAGTTATGGTCGGCCAAAGTTTGGGTATAATTATAGACCATTTTGAGCTCATAGTCATAGTGGGGATGTGTATATCCGTTGCGCCAGTGGGTTTTCTGAAAAAGTGATATGCTCTACCCCCACATTATCGACATCGGCGAGTCCAAATATGCAATAAAAATTGCGATATGAAAAGTCGATCATGCTCGAAGGGGTGGCGACATGGGGGGGGGGCATTAGGCGCGGTTGGAGGTGCACATGGTGATCCATGCGAGTGGGTATTCCGAAGAAGTGATATGCTCTACCCCCACATTATCGACATCATGGAGGATACAATCGCGCCGCACATGCCGCGCGCCCCTAACAGTCGCGCCGCACAAAGCCGCGCGATGCCCCCTTGAGCGCACCGCAACGGCAGATTGGGGGAAAGTTGTATCCTTCGTGTTTCACTCTTCGCCGCCTACGTGGCACTGTGGGGATTCAGTACTCTGCACCGCACTAAAATCGCCATCAATAGCCTGAGTAGCTCAAACGGCAGAGCGCTCGCCCGGCATGCGAGAGGTCCGGGGATCGATTCCCGCTGGCTCACCTTTTTCGGGCTTCTGGTCAAGGCACCGTATCCATATCTCCGATATCCGATATATCGATATATCGGAGATATCGGTATGTCACAACTATGGACACGCCCAACCCTGGGGTCGGGGCCCTTTGCCCCCGACAGGGTCTCCCCCCCCGCGGTCTCAGCTTCGCCACACCCCTGCCAACCCTTCAGACAGATCATACCTACGTTCACACTCAGTTATTTCCATTTTCCCCCACCATGCAGCACCATTTTTCCCCAGTCTGCCTATTTCCCCGTGCCCAACGAGTTATACCCACTATAACGGTTATACCCATTGTAACGGTTATACCAGGAACTCCAATTATAAACGCAACAGCTTCGGCGAGCCACCAGGAACGCAGATGCCGGCACACACGTCTGAAGGCAAGCCCTTCTGACCGCTGCCCCTACAGGGGCAGATCTCACAGGCCCACCCTCTGTCGCGAGTCGATCCCCCGTGAAACACGCGATCAGTACGGTGCCCCTCAGACAGCCCCCTCCTCACAATCAGTTATCCGCCCAACGACGCTTGGCACGCATTTAATTACACCTCAAAATACGCCAATGCACTACGATACGACTTGTCACGACAGCAGCACCCCGGCACAGCAACCACAGACGCCACACACGGCGCTTCAGCCACCGCATTCCCCGAAATATCGCAATCAGTCATTCAGCAGCACGACAGCCACGTCATCACGTACGACAGCAACTCCAAAGCCGAGCTGTGTTCATTCGGGCCCAGCTCCTGTTCATCAAAAGCTTTTCTCTCAGAACGCTCTCAAGCAGAACGGTTCCCACCCGGGTGTCACATGAGATCCACCGGACCGGGCTGAGCTCATCCACGGCCTTGTGAAGATCGAAGAATGTCACAGGCACCACAGCATCTCAGCCGCTCCACGTAGACGAAATCTCCGGGTCGCCGCGCCGGCTCACGGCCGGCGCCAGCAACGCCAACGAGAACGACGCGAAGCGCTGCGTAGCGCTCCAAGCAAGGAAGTGCACAGCAACTCACCATCGACGCACCACAAATGACATCGCGTCACAACAACAGCTAGCTTCAAAACATGGTACCTCAAGAGCCACCAACGGGATGTAGCATTTGGCGACAATTCAAATGCAGGAACAGACCACTGATTGGAGGAGGCGAAACATCGCGAACCGAAAGGTCGCCAAATGCCTCACTGCTGCCGTAGGAAATTAGCTTCTTAAGAGAAATAGAGACGCTTTTCAAACATTCTGCAGATAACTCTGAACCTTTCAAAATCATCTTGGCCTTGCGTAAATTTGTATCGAATATATTTTTCCTCGCTGAATTCACAGCGACGTTGCAAATCCTCACGCACCCAGCGCCCGTTTGAATCAGTCAGGGACAGTTTGTCTGATACGCGTTCCGCACGTAGCGCATAGCCTGAATTCAGCGACCCCGAATTCGCAACCTCGCTCGCGCAGCCACACCGCCTAGGCGTAGATCCACACTCGCATAACGGAAGGCGAATCCGCAGCACTGAAGGCCGCAGCTCCACGCAGTCGAGGTAAGCCCGAGGCACCGTGCGCTAGGTGAAAGCTTTCCGTGTTTTCTCGCAAGGAACGGACAGTCGTGCAGGAACCCGCTATGCACCCGAGGAGCCCGGAACACCTCTGAATTCACCTCACAGCAATAAACAGGCGCGCAAAAGTGTACCCTGAATTCATGCGTGCGTGCGTGCGTTTGCGGTATGTGTGCGTGCCGCAGCTCAGACTTAACTTCACTCACTACCATCACTCCTACATGGCCCGCAGCATGGTTAACCATCGCCACATCCCTGCGTCATTCCGCCGCATGGACAGCCCGCCGCCGCCCACTCCCGCAGCTCCCGCCGTCGTACGAGGCAGAGAGGAACATCCCAGATCAACCCTCTGCTGCCGCCGCGATGGTGCTCATGAAGACCAACGACTGGATGGAGGAGGACCACGACAACCCCCCTCAGAGCCTCTCCGCAGCCATGTCCACCACCACGGCCAACCACCAACAAGTACCCCCGGCAGAGCTACAGCGCCTTACCAGCAAAGCTTTCGAGGAAATGAGCCCCGACATGAACAACTGGTTCACGCGCACAGCCGTATGTTACACCCTGTGCAACGACGACCCGAAGAAATCCATCCTCGTCATGAGCCAGCGCACGGGGCAATACCTGACCCTGTCCGTCATGATCGTGGACACCGGCTCGATGCTGTTCGTTATGAACAAGGTGCACCAGGAGACCCTGGGCCTCAAGGTGCACTCCAGCACGGCCACCGTGGACACCAGCATGGGCAGCGGGGGGACACAGCAGCACCGCCAGTGGGGCACTGGGGAGCTGATGCTCGTCATCGCCCCCGGCACCTCCAACGAAATGGTGCTGGCCGACGTGACCGGCATCAGCCCGTCTACTCACGTGAGCTTTGACGTCTTGCTGTCCGTAGATATTCTGCACGCCATGTCCGCTGGGGTGCTGCCCGCCACCCCTGGCTGGGCGCGGAGCAGCACTGGCATACCACCCCCACAACCAGCGCGGCGACTTCGAGCGCAAGGCCTACCTGCCCCTCAAGGTATTCAAAGACCACCACGCTGCGCCGAGGCCCGCAGCACAATTCGGGGGGGGAGCAGAGTGGACAGCCCACCTGGACAGCATGACAGCCGTCCAAGCCAGCCCACGCCACCCGTCGGGCGCGTACCGCCCGGCCGGCCGTTTCCGGCCAGCCCTGATGGCACTCCTCGCTTTCATCTTCCTGGCCTCCTTCATCAACCCAACTCAGGCCCACGACGAGGGTTCCAGCTGCAGTGAAATCTCCTCCTGCAGCGCCACTGCATCCCTGCTGACCGTCATCGGACTGAGTGGCGCGGTCGCCTGCGTCATGGCAGCTTTCTTCAAATGGCACGGGCACCAACAAGCCAGCCCACTCGCCTGGCCCTTCGCCCACTTCAAGACCAGCCCACCGCTGACACTGGTCACCCTCGCACCTTGGCACGGGACCACTCAAGAAACGGCATGCCCATTTTGCAACAGGGGAGCCTGCCGAGGCATCACCCGACCCCAAGCCTGCCACCTGAGCGGTGGCACTGGACTCTACGACCGGTGGGTCAGCGACGGCAAAGTCCCCTCCCACCTGATGCCCCTCCTCATGCTCGTCGTCAACACCAGCCGGTTCACTGCCGGCCAGGCACCACTGACTCGCGTGTCCTTCCGCCAGCAATACGGGGACCTCCGCCCCAGCAGTGGTACCCCAGAAACGCCCAACCCCGCCGTCCTGAACTCACAAATCCCAACGCCCGCCCCGAACCCCACGAGCACAGTAGCCCTGCCACCCATTTCTCCCCACCACCACGAACCCTTCCCCAGCGACCGGTGCGATATCTGCCACGAACCCCGGAAACCATGGCACCACCCCACACTGCCTTGCCACATCAGCGGCAATACCGCCATGTACGACAAGTGGATCACCCAGCCACCAGTACCCAACAGGGCGGGTAGCCTTCGATGCAAAATGCCCATCGCATTAAGGAAGTTCAGACACCAGATGATCATCAACCACGACCGCCTCAACCGCAACGAGCCCCCGCTCACGCGCACCGAATATCTGCTGCATTCCCAACCCGCGGCCCACGCCCTCTCCCAGAACCATCTCCCACCCAAGACCACGCACCCCTTGGTCACCACGCACCACCGAGTGACACACCCCCGAGTCACACCCATCCCTGTGCCACCATCCCCCACCTTCCCGTCGGCCACAATGAAGCCATGGTCAGCGCACCTACAGTGCCTCCCACAAAGACCCCCGCGGTGGCAACTGTCAGCACCACCCTCAGCACGACAATTCTGGAATGGGCCAAGCGCCTCTACACCAACAAACCGGGAACAGCAACAACAACGCCACCAATTCCCCCAGCAGACGCCCCTGGGTGCTCGTGCCTTCTCATGGAAATCGGCTTCCCCGGCTACGTCTGTCCCGCGCATCCCACCAACAACGACCCCACAGCACCACAGCGCCCACCAGCGGCGACGCACCGGCCCACCCCCAGCGAGGAAGCAAGTCCTCCGCAAGCCGAGGCGCGACGGCCCTCAACCCCGAAATGGACAACCATAATCGCATGCGCGATCTTCCTCATGGCCACCCTGCCCGCCGCTACCGCCGCCACGACGCTGGACTCCAACATCAGCCACACAGGGTTGCCCGGCACCCAGTCACCGGTCAGCACCATGAGCCCCACAATGCTGGCCACCATACTCGGGCTCACAGCAATCTTCGCAGCCACGTTATGGTCCGTTCCCAAAGCACAACGCCAGAACCCCAAACCACATTCTGCTCAACCCTCAACCACCCGTGACGCCACCACAATCCACCACCACCACCACGACGCAACAACCCACCACCACCATCACCACCACGACCACCATCCCAACCGCCACAACGAACAACTCACCACCACCACCAACCCCACAACAACCACGGCACGTGCATCACCACGATCATCCGATCCTCCACTCCCCACTCATACTTCACAGCAAAGGTCGTCCCCACATTTCCACCTCCTCCACACCCGACACCACCTCCACCACATTCCAACCCTTCCATGGACGACGCGCTGCCACCCCAAGAAGATCCCGATGCCTCACACCGCCTCCCCGATCACATCCCGCGGGTTCTACACACACGCCCCAACGACCGGGAAAACACCCATCCCAACCCACCAGCCACCGCTCCAACCCCCCGCAACTACCGGCGCACCCCACCCGACTCACCACCGGCACGCCCGCTACGTAACACCGCACGCAACAGCGATTGTCCATTCTGTGGGATCACCATCAACCGCCCATACCACCGCTTCCTACCCGACCGCTGCGCGGTATCAGGAACGCGAAACGATCTTATTCTGCGTGGCTACGCCCCGTGCCGAATCCTGCAAGTGGCTACTGCCCCGTGGTTCGGTACTATCTCAAGTATCGAAGCTTATCATCATGTAGGCCATGCTATCAGGTTATATGGTCTAAATGGCATCGTAGAAAAATCATTTAGGACCCATTTGATGTATTTTTTATGGTGGTTTCAACGACAACCGCCACTTTGCATGTGTAAACATGCCATGCTTTCAAGGGGTGCAATGCCTGAAAATTAATTGTTTTGCTCGGTACTATCTCAAGTACCGAACACGCGGAGGCCCATTAGGCTTAGTAGGCGGTCATCCCAAGTCTTATACATAGGCATGTTTCTTCATTGGGACCTAATCTAAATGTTTGTTGCACATTATGCCACTAGAAGGTCAGCATGGCCTCCGCACCTACGCGTGTTAGCTCCACCCATGGGGAAATTCGAATTTCCCCCAAATTTCACGCTTGACTTTTTGGTAAACGGCCGTATGCCATCGTGCACAATGATCGGAAATCTCAATATATAGTGCACTTCAAGGTCTCCAAAAATCGATATGTATGTATGCTTGAATATTCTATATGTGGGCAGCCCATATTCGTATCCTCTTGACCTCGCTGTACGATTCTCGCATCCCCACCGTGGCTTCCTTTAAAAATAAAATACACCCTCCAAGTGCAAACTCGAACCCAAACTCAAACGCTTGTAACTCCCTCAATTTTGAGAGTTGTCTGAGCTATAATCAAGTAATATATCATGATTATATGCCACACATGACATCTGAAAGATCCCAGGGCATCTACATGACTCTCGTATGCTTTTTTGGCACGGCATAGCGTTTTCCCGACATAATCAGGGTGCCCCCGACAAAAAAAAAAGAAAAAATTGAAAATCAGATTGGCGCTCACAAATAACGGTAAAAACCCATCATAGGACTCCATTTAGTTCATATGTAACACTCGGCATGCGGAACATGTCCACATAATGCGAATGTTCGCTATGCGTACGTACCGCAGTACACAGTCAACCAGTCCCTGGCACCCTCCGAACCTCACAGATACACCTAGGACATCGCTCCTGATGCGTGCAATGCTCGTCGTAGTCTATAATATCATTACGAAACACATCAAAGCGATACACGACGCTAGGTCACCCATAGGGACGATCGCTCGCATACTAGTTGTGTACGCGTACTAATGATGTGTCTGCTAGGCTCTGGCACCCTCCGAACCTCAAACATGCACCTAGGACATCGCTTCCCATGCGTTTGATGTTTGTCGTAGTCTATAATATCACTATGAAACGCATCAGAACGATACACGACGCTTGGTCACCCATATGGGCGATCGCTCGCATACTAGTTATGTATGCGTACTAATGCTTTGTCTGCTAGGCTCTGGCGCCCCCCGAACCTCAAACATGCACCTAGGACATCGCTTCCCATGCGTTTGATGGTTGTCGTAGTCTATAATATCATTATGAAACACATCAAAGCGATATACGACGCTTGGTCACCCATACGGACGATCGCTCGCATACTAGTTGTGTATGCGTACTAATGCTCTGTTTGCTAGGCTCTGGTACCCTCCGGACCTCAAACATGAATCTAGGGCATCACTTCCGATGCGTTTGATGTTTGTCGTAGTCTATAATATCATTGTGAAACACGTCAAAGCGATATATGATGTCAGGTCACCCGTAGGGACGCTCGCTCGCATACTAGTTGTGTACGCGTAGTGTTGATGTTGCTCTGTCTGCTAGGCTCTGACACCCTCCGAACCTCAAACATGCACCTAGGACATCGCTTCCGATACGTTTGATGTTTGTCGTAGTCTATAATAGCATTACGAAACACGCTAGAGCGATATACGACGCTAGGTCACCCATAGGGACGATCGCTCGCATACTAGTTATGTACACGTACTAATGTTATGTGCGCCATGCCCTAACGCCTCTCCCGTTTTAAAATGTGTACCTCGGGCATTGTTCGTGGTGCGTTGGATGCGTTTCATAGTCCAGGATGTGGTGTGTAACGAAAAGCATGCGATATATGATTGGAGGGCATCCGTAAGGATGATCGATGGTGTACTATGTGTGTGCCCGCCGATTAGCTAGATAGCTAGGTAGGTCGTTACATACATGTAGGGCGGTGGATCATTCGCACGTATATACAACGAATGTCATTATGCCAACCGGCCCATGGCCGCATGTACCATTGGCTATGCCATATATCTTCAATCTGATTCATTGCCGAGCTGGTTTGGTTCCCAAATCCGCTTCAAAAAAATCGAAAGGAGCGCCATCTTTTTGAACGGCAAGTGAGAACCACCATGTATCAAAAAGTACTACCCATGTGGCAATCTGCATCCATTGGGAACGCTACACGTGATATATTGACCAATGGCGCATAAGGCAACTCAGTTTGGGTCCCTGAGGCAACAATATATAAAGGGTAGCATCCACATATCAAAGGAGGGCATCGAAAAAAAATCCGGCGTTTCGGTACTTGAGATAGTACCGAAACGCGTTTCGGTACTATCTCAAGTACCGTGGGGCAGTAGCCACAAGGAGATACACGTCCAGAGAATGTTGCACTCGTGCGCGACGCCACCGCCCTCATGTACATCAACACCGTCAAAGTTACGAATGGATTCCGGCCACTGTCATTACGGCGGTTCAGGGCAAACGGCTCACAATGGGCAGCAACAACACACACTCAAGTCGCCCCGCCAACCACCCCAACACGCACAACCGACCACAACTACGCACGCGGAGTGCCCACCCGCGTAGGCAGCCATTCAGCCCCTGTCGCACAAAACTCACAACAAACACACAACAACCAGCCCATTCCCGTCGCATCACCCGCCCCCCCCAATGCGCGTTACCGCCCTGCCCCACAAGCGGTGCAAGCCCCCCGCCGCAGACCCCGATCGTCCACCATTCCACTGCACATCTGGTTAGCAACCGCCATGATGTGCGTTCTCTCCCTCGCAAGCCCCGCCACGGCATTGACACCCACCAGCATCGTCAGCGACACCCCAGCATCTCCATCCCCCTTCTTCGTACTGCCATCAACATCTGTCGAGCCGCAGCCTCTCCTCCCGTTGCTGGGGGGGGGAAATAATACGTCACCAAGTACAACAGACACAGACTGGGCAATTCGGACCACTAGACCTTTTTTTTTCTCAAATGCTCAAGACGCCCACCCCGGCAGCAACCACCCGGCCCGGCTGCCACCACGCCACAACCGCCCCAACCAACCCTGCAAACAAGTGGAATGACGGGTCACGACTCGCCACCATGCGGCTGGGGCTTGGCGCAGCCCCTCACACACAGACACTCACAACCGTGGCCAAAACCACAACCCGGTCACCGCCACCACGCACCTTCAACAACATCATCACAGTGGGGCTTGTCACAGCCGCCACCATGTGGGCCAAAGGGTTCGGCACGGAAAGCGTAGTGTGGGCCAGCATGTACACATTCGTCTCCGTCACGCCCTGCCTGTGGGCACCCGGCTCATGGTGCCTGGAACACACCGCTGCCGTCACAATCGCCGCAACAGCAGGGGCGGCCGCTATGGCAACACAGGGAATGGCATCCTGGGCCGTTGGGGTGCTGGTGACCCAGTGGTTCGGATCGGCAACAGTACACTACGCGTCGGTCGGCATTTTGCTCCTGGAGGCGACATGGCGGGCAGTACGGAGGTTCTCCCCGAACCTCCCTCTGCTGTTATGACTCGTGGAGCGGTCCCTTAGCGCCCGGATGAGGTGGGCACTCATCCAGGCCTGGGGCCCAGTGCCCAAGTCCGCTGGAAGGCGCAACCGGCGGGCTCAGCGACAGGCTAAAGCAGTGCTGCAACTCCTTGCCCGCACCTGGGTGCAGCGAGTGTGCTTACGGCTTGGCTGCGCACTAGCAGCCTGGACTATCTTCACGACGGTCCAGACCAACAGTGTAGGACACGTGCTCGTAAAGGTGGCGTGTCTTGTGGCAACAGAAGCATGGAGGAGCGTGCCCAACTGGTGCGTTGCGGCCGCAGCGACAGCCGGGGCGATGTACGCGTGGACACAGTTCCGTCTGGCCAACACCAACGCCATCATGCGATTCATCATTCTCAACCCAAAGTGCGAGGACCCCCCCAGCCGCTTCAAACGCGCCAGCAAGCGGAATAAACGGCAGGGCCGTGGGGCGCCATCCTCCCACAATCTACGGCGCAGAGCCAGCCTCAGGAGGGCAAAAAGCCGACGCCACGCCCGCAGGGGCCGCAAGCGACGCAAGAAACCGCGGCAGCGCCACCAGGCGCAAGCATTCGCCACGCAGGCCGGCGAGGTGGACAGCGCCATGCCTCTCGGCCGAGAAGACGACGTCGAGGCACTACACGCCCGTGATGAAGAGCTGGACGTCATCATGGGGCCTCAAGCAGGCTTCAACGGCGAGGGCGCATGGACCGACGAAGAATGGCAGGCCCTACGTAGCCTCTTGCGTCGCGAGAAAAGCTTCATGGCTACCACCGCCACCGACCTGCCTGGATACACGGGAGAGATCGGCAAATTTGACATCCCCTTCAAAGACGAGTCCGCCTCGCACTACCAGAAGCCCCGGCGATTCTCTCCAGCCGAGCGAAAACTGATCGATGAACACTTCAACAAGCTGCTGGCTGACGGCATCATTGAAAAAGCCCCAAAATACTGCGAAAACACCTGCAACGTCGTCGTGGCCATGAAGAAGGCCTTGGATGGCTCCTGGTCGGACAAGCGCGTGGCGCTAGACCTGCGAGGCATCAACGAATTATCACTGCGAGACCGCACGCCTCCACGGCTGCCCGAGGACCTGTTTCACGACATCGGCCGCGACCAGTACATGACCAAGCTGGACCTGCGCAGCGGATTTCACCAGATCGTCCTGACCGACGACGCGTCGCTCAAGACATGCTTTTGGTGGGCGCGAGACGGCGCCGCTCCCGAACAGTACGTCTACAAGCGCATGCCCTTCGGCATCGCGAACAGCACCGCGATGTTTGGACGGGTAATCGAGCACGAACTGCGCGGACTCAGCTGCGCCAAGGTGTACTGCGACGACATCCTAGTGACCTCGCCCACCGCCCGCCAGCACCTGGCCGACCTGGAGGCAGTCATGCAGCGCCTAGGCAAAGTGGGACTGCGCGGTCACCCAGGCAAGTCGGTTTTCGCCGCCGGCGGGTGTGAGTTTTTGGGTTTTCTGCTGCGACCCGGTAGGCTGTCACCTCACCAGGCGAAAGTGGCCGCCCTGCTCGAACTACCCACGCCCAAAGATGTCCGAGGCGTCCGGGCCATATTGGGCTTCATGAATTTCTACCGGATCATGGCCGCGCGCATCGGCAAAGAAGACTACTCGTCACTGGCATGGCCACTGAACTGCCTACTGAGAAAAGGCAACGAGAACGTCAAGGATCTTTGGGGCAAGGAGCACGACGACGCGCTGGCCCAGCTCAAGGAGCGGCTCACCGAGCCTGGCGTGGTCATACACGCTTACGACCCGAGCCGGCCACTGTACCTTATGACCGACTGGTCCGGGGTTGGCATCTCTGCCATATTGGGGCAGAAGGACGACGAGGATCGCGACGTCATCATCGCAGCCACCAGCCGCTCCCTCTCCCGATCGGAAGTGCGCTACAGCAGCTTCTATGGGGAAGCCCTTGCGGCCGTGCACGGCGTAAGATCTTTCCGACACTACCTCCATGGCGTCAAATTCACCTTGATCACCGACCACAAGCCGCTAACGTGGCTGCGCTCCTCGCAATCCCTGACCGGCATGCACCTGCGATGGCAGGTTTCCCTGCAAGAGTTCGAGTACGACATCGTGCACAGGGCTGGGAGCAGCCACACCAACGCTGACGTGCTATCTCGATACCCGAGAAAGTCGTCCGTGGACCCCACCGGGGCTAGCCTGGACCCCACTGAGGAGGAAGCCATACTACCGACGGCAGGGGCTTTCGCCTGCCTCTGCGCACGACACCCACGCGTCCTTGAGGAGAGCACGCAGGACGTCGCCCCCATAGCCTCGTGGCAATTATACGAGAGCCATGTGGGCAGGCTGCCAGACGATCCCTGCACGAGCCACGACCTGGTCAGCCACCACCTGGGGGAGCATTGGTCCATACCAATGCCTTCACCTTCTCCACCCTGTAACATCCTGGCTCTGACCAGCGGATTCTTGAACACCAAGACCCACATACACCTGCGGCCAATAGGTCCATGTTCCAGATGCCCAATCACATGCAAGCGTCCTGTCTGACTCAATCGTCTGAAGTACGCAGCCCTGCTCTCGGTCATGTCTGTCAAGTAGTAAGATGGAACATGGACACATGCCACCACACGACTGGCCATCACTGCCAATGGAAACGCGATATCCAGCGCTGCAAACCAAGGTGAAGTCACCACTGCGTCACAGACACCATACTTCTCCTTCCATGTCGATTATATCGCCGGAGTATGCCATCCGAGAGGGATTCCATGTCCACTGGGCAGAGGTACCTGAGCAGTTGGTATGTCCAGACACCAGTGCTCTCATACCAGTGAGGGAGTTGGAGCTCGTCCAGCAACTCCTCACTATTGTACACGAGCGCATGATCCAACGTGCAACGCATCAATTCGAGGTACTGCGTGGCTGTGCTCGGTTGGACACAGAGGACGCGCTCCTTCAGGTCCCACATAAGGGTGCCAGTGACCTCACCACTGGGGTACTTGAACAACGCCTGGAGCGTGTCCTGCAGTCTCTGGATCGGGTTGAGGTCGTCTCGCGATCTGCCTCTCTCCCTAGGCTTGACGACATCCTGCTTGCTGGCAGAGGACGTCACGTGCGTCATATTATAGCTGCCATCGAGCACCCAGCGGTCCTTTTCCTCATCGTACTGAACAAGCGGAAGAACGAAACGCGTGCAGCCAGCGAAAGCTTAAAGGTCCAGTACTGTGTCTCAACGCTCTGAATCCACAGCAGATGCAGAATATTCGTGCAAGGAGGGCTTAGAGCTGGGCCAGTGTGCTGAGCACCCCTGGATTAGCTGAGCCAAAGTTCATGAAGAGCACATAAAATACGAGGACAACTCCTCTTCCACCACGGCACCAGGAATAGCACAAATACGCAGCGGTGTGAGCTAGGCCAGTGTGCTGAGCACCCCTGGATTCACAACACCACTGCTAATCAAGGGTACCGGAGTTGGCATGGAAGTTCACTCCCCGGTCCAGTAAGCAAGAACAAGGTCGCCACACAGAGTTGGGAGCTAAGCCAGTGTGCTGAGCACCCCTGGATTCGCAACACCACTGCTAATTCAGAAGGTCACTGGTGATATGAGGGCCTCACCAGCTGACCAATACTGTAGAAAAGATAAAAGAATTCTCCCACACATTACGATAAAGAACTAGAAAGTCCCTCCAGTGGTAAGCAGCACTCCAGGCTGGGCAAGTAATTAACTCTGAATCCACCAGATAACTGTATCACACCAGTGAATATTGCTTTTTAAAAAAAACCACTCACTTGTCGCCTTCAGAGCTAATGTCGCTGCTAGTCCTCTGGCAAGCTCTTTCCTACTTCAGGCTTAGGCCAGTACACCAGGGGTGTCCCTGGATTAACCGTCAGACAGGGTGGAGCTGCCCAAGAAACTGTAAGGTGAAGTTCCAAACATAGAGCAGCAACTCTCTGCTGATCTGCTTCTAACTAGTAAGTCCAGGCAGATGCCGCCGCTAATTAGCTTCCAGGTCAAGCACACTTGCCTTTCAGTTAGGCCAGTACACCAGGGGTGTCCCTGGATTCACTTCAGACAAGGTGGCCAGCTGGAGAAACCACTGAGAGGTAGCTCATCAAGGTGCACATTCACTGCTGATCCACTCTTAGCTAGTAAGTCCAGGCAGATGCCGCCGCTAATTAGCTTCCAGGTCACGCACACTTGCCTTTCAGTTAGGCCAGTGCACCAGGGGTGCCCCTGGATTCACTTCAAACAAGGTGGCCAGCTGGAGAAACCACTGAGAAGTGCTCATCAAGGTGCACATTCACTGCTGATCCACTCTGTCGCCGCCGCCGCCCAAGCTCATGCCGTGCTGATTAGCTCTAAACTGAAGAACACCTGTTAACAGTTAGGCCAGTGCACCAGGGGTGCCCCTGGATTCACTGCAGAACAAGGTGCTGAGCATATCACCGGATAGAAGAAGGCCGCTCATCACTAGTGAATTCAGAGCTGATCCGTTGCCGCCGTCGCTGGTAGCCTCTTTCAGTGCAAGTACCACCAAGTTCAGGGAAGAAGAAGGGTCCGCCAGTGCACCGTGGGTGCCCCTGGAGTCGCCCGACTTCCGAATCCGCTCTTACAAACTGCTGCTGACTTCTCGCCAAAGGGTCTTTACTTCTGGATTAACACTGAAATAAAAAGCCGCTCCGCGCAGGACATTATTGTTTTGAAAAAGTATGAAAACAGCAGTAAAACATATCCGTCAAAATTGATATAATAACCACAAAATACGAATTATTGTGTACAAAAGCTGTGAGCAGAACTGTCTTAGCACTCTAGCACTGGCACGCGAACAGCCACCTAGTACTTGCGAAGCAAAACAATAATGAGTCCACTAGCCTGACCTACGGTCAGAGCTTACTTATATCTCAATGCTCTGTCACATTTCCCAAAACTGTAACGGGTTCTAGCCCTCAAATCTTCATCTGGCCAATGGAAAGTCATTATTCCATGCCAGCTCTAACAATGTTACCGTTTACCACATTCTGATTGACACGTCAGTGGCAAAGGAGTCACTGCCATCTTCATCTTATCATTCCCTGGTCATTCGATAGTGACCATATCTTTTCTGGCAAGTCTGCATCTCTCAGATGGTCATCTTAGCAAAGCCTGTCATGCTGTCACCACTGTCATGCGTGTCACCAGCTGAACAAACCCGGCGCGGTACCATGAGAAGCCGGCGTTTGTTACAATCCCAAGCGAGACCATCAAAGCCGATTTTCCCATGATGGCAGAAGGGCCTGAGGGCTTTTTTCATTCTTGTGGTGGGTATGCATCTTCTCGAATAAATTCTAGGGTGGGCATTTAGTGGGTTGGAGAAAAGTTCACAGCCGTTTTTGTCAAGGTTTCTGTCATCCACCAAAATATCTAAGAGGCTTCTTCTTATTGCGTAGCAGTTTTTAGGATCTCCCGATTCAAACTTACATGCATTGAGTGCTTCATGAATATCGTGTGCCCTATTCGAGTACTCCGCAAGTGAGCATGGGACTGCTTTGTTGGAAAGGCGGTGCCAAGCCAAAAGTTTCCAAAACTCTTTCTTTTGGACATATTGGAGTTCGGGATATTTAATTGTTCCCGTAACATGGTCCACTTCGGGCTTAGCGGTCACAGCAATGGTATTCTTTTTTGAACTTGATGGACGGTACATGCTAGCTTCCGGGAGAGCGTGTAAGTATAATTCCTCATTCATTTCCTGTCTTAGGTCAGCAAGTGGAAAAAGTTTCGATGGTTGTGTTTTGATGTATGTGGTACCTTTTCCAGGGTTTAGTAGTTTAGGCTTTTCTGAGATTTCTTCAGCGATGATTTTCCTTAGTTCGCTATCTTGGGTTGTTCTAAGACTATATAAACTATTATTATGTCCTGGGCATTCAAGTTGGATGTGTTCGAAGGTGCATTTTGTATTCTGTTGGCAGTAGGGGCAGTTTTCGGTCCCGATTTTCCCCAGTTTAAATAAACGTGCTGGAGAGGCTTGAAGACCCAGGAGTTCTCTGCTTCTAGAAGCGGTGAAAGCTTTGGGTGTTATTTTGGAAATATCTTTAGTGGGGGCGGTGTTATTCTCGTTGAGCATTCTCAGGTACTTCCCTTGGGACTGTAGAGTTCTCCAATTATGATAGTGTGAGAGTCGTTGAATTCTTCTGATTTCTTCTGATTCTCCATACCATACGGATACCATACGGATATGTTATTGAGATACTTGATCGATCATATTGTGCAGGAATGACGATAATTGTGTGTGCAGAAGATTTGTTTAGATTTGCTCGGGATGTGTTTTGTTAATACCACACAGGTTTTTCCAGGTTCCATCCTTTGTTGGACCACGGATGCACTGCGGTCTTATCGTAATGTTAAGTTCACAGTGCAGTACAACACACCGCAAATAACATATTCTATGCATGCACGGTATTGCAATATCACGAGGGATCTCATTACAAAGGTATGATACAAATATCTTACCAGTCACCTACATATTTGTCACATGGCACCCCAACACTTAGGGTTTCGTAGCACTTAGGGTTTTTCATGGTTATCGTTGCTACAATATATGCATATGGTCGTTATGAAGTGCTCTATACCATTTTCGATGGTAATGTCAGTTTCGCGTAATTCTATGGTTACCGCACTGCTTTTGTTGTTTGAAAACATGTAGGTATTTCCCGCGCGAAGCCGTTATGATGGTGCAAACACTATTGATCGGGCATATGCATAGCAAGAGTCCACATTTATGTGGCAAACCAGTTTTGATTACTAAGTTAAGTTTGGGAGTCAAATATGTGGACTTGGCAACTCAGGATTCCTACCCATTATGTGGCAATTTCCATACTTATTTAACACTAGGAGGGCATGAAGCAAGACTATTCAGGAACTGCACTTCACAATCATTCATTTTTTACTTACTTCACTCCGGCACTATGGGGAGCAATAATATTAAGGTGAACAATAAGTTCACACCACAAGCCTATTGGTAACAATCTGCACCAAAAAACTACACAGACACGGGATGCTATGATGAATGCAGTAGCATGAATAAGCGTGCTAGTGGGTTCGGGTTCTGACCGAAGCCGAGAGATCCAAGCTCCCCGGACTTCCCCCTCAAAGAAAACTTAAAGTGCACCTGATACACAAACTATGCTGACTAGCTATGTTTTGTACACGGCCTCTCAGCAAAATGATTCTAGCTCAACTCGGGACCTTCCGAGAGCGCCACGATCCCTGTCAAATAACAGAACCACACCACGGCAGCGACCACCACTCAGAAACTTCCGCGTTCAAAAAATACTCAAAACATATTCCTAAGACAATTTACACAGTCTCAGGGTAACTCATGGTCATCAGATAGCATGTACGTTCGGGTACGATGCTAATCCGACCGACAGTGATGCAGGGTTCTGCCCAAACCAAACCGAAACAGGGCAAGCGAATTCCTATGCCTGTGCAAGTCTACTCAAGATGTATCCGTGAAATATTTCTATCCTATCTATATTGTTCCGCTACGTATCTAAAGTTTTTCGCTTGACTGCCCAGCAAAATGCGTTCCAGCTCAACTGGATATCTTCAAAAGGGTTGGACGTGCGCAAAATGGAACCTGTCAAAAAACAAAAGTAAACCGCGGCATCCACCAACACTCAGGGACTTAAGCGTTCAAAAAGTACTCAAAACATACACCTTAGACACTATGTGAAGTTTCGGGCCAATATATGGTCCGTACACAGCATCCGAGCTCAGTCTGATGCTATTCCGGCCGGCCGTAATTCAGGGTTTTTGCCAAACCCAAACCCAAACCGGGATTGTGACTAGCTAAGCGCATACAAGCCTATTCCAACTGAAACTTTGGAGTGTGGTCAGGTGTGCTACAAACTATCTATTCGGTTTCGCTAGACCGACGAGCGGAACGCGTACCAGCTCAGCAGTAGATCTTCTGAGGGGTGGATGTGTACCAACCAAGGCACCTGTAAAAAACCCGCAACCACACCACCGTATCAAGCAACGTTCTAGGGCTAGCACGTAGAAAAAAATACGCAATACATACCCTTTATTCACTCTACTGAGTATCAGGCCGCTATGCTGTTTCCAAATAACAGTCCAGCTCGATTCTGATGCGATGCCGGCCAAGGTGCAAAAGGGCACCACCATAGAAGATTTTAGGATGCGATATGCGTATCATTCTACGCACCTGAAGCGGTCGCCAGCACTTTTCCCCCTCCCCAAGCACTTCGAAAGTGTTCACGTTTTCCTGCGGCAAAGAACACCGTCAACATTTCAGTGGTGAACAGGTGCTCATTCCACAACAGGAAAGGAGCACGAATAAAGCTGTTTACGCGTGAAGATCAATCTTAAAAAACTGGAATTTTCGAGATATGACGGGGTCCCCAAACTTAGAACACTTTCAGGGACACGTCGGGAAGTAATGTCAGCTTGCAGTCCTCATTCCGAGCACGCACTGAGGTTCAATCCCATGTTTCATACCCCATCCACAATTTCCCCCGAATTTAACTTGCCTGCAGTGTAAAATTATCACTACAGCTGAACAGCTGATGGCAAGTTCGAAGTTACCGGTCGTGACGCTGTGCTACACGCCAGCTATCCCGTCTTCGCTCGGGCATCCCTCGCATACCTGCTGCACAAACGACGGCTGTCAGCGGGCGTGTCGGGAATCGAACCCGACCGGTGTAGTTTCACAACCACACAGGCTTCCAAGCACCCCCAAATTCGTTTTCTTTTGGCCTCCCACAACCTCAGCAGAGCGTGCGGCAGTATGCAGGTATCTCCCATCAGCTGCTGCTGGCCTTTTTCAAAAGAAGAAGCTACCCTATGTCGGGTGGCCTAAATGAAAGATCACGTAAAATATTGGGGGAAAAATCGGAGATGAAATCGAAGATTCCCCCTCTTTTGAAAAATCGGGAAAAAATTCAGTCCGTTAACAGTGCAAATATTGACGCCCATATCGTAGGCTGTACACGACACATCGTATGCTGTATGCATATTATATCAATTGAAGCCCCATGTGTAGTTTGTATTGGGGAAAAACCTTTTTAGATTGTCCCCCTCTTTGAAAAAGTCCGTTTTATGACGTCACAAATTTGCGTATTGGGGAAAAATCTTTAGATTGTCCCCCTCTTTGAAAAATCCGGTTTTTTATGTCACGCTTTTGTGTATTGGGGAAAAATCTTTAGATTGTCCCTCTCTTTGATAAATC
>LGRX02018879.1:0-18214 GCA_001247695.2 Cymbomonas tetramitiformis | reverse complement strand
GGCTTGCGCCCCCGAAGCCAACGCCCCCGAGGCGAGCCCCCCCGAGGCCAGCGCCCCCGAGGCCAACACCTCCGAGGCCACCGCCCTCGAGGCCCGCGCCCCCAAGGCCACCGCCGCCAAGGCCAAGGCCCCCAAGGCCAAGGCCCCCCAGGCCATCCAGTGTTCCCGAGGCCAAGGCCCCCCGAGGCACGTGCCCCAGGGGCCAAGGCCCCCGAGGTCAGTGCCCCCGAGGCTAAGGTCCCCGTGGCCAAGGCACCGAGGCAAGGGCCCCCGAGGCCAACGCCCCCAAGGCCATCGCCCCCAAGGCCAGCGCCCCCGAGGCAAAGGGCCATTAAAAAGGTTCGGCAACATTTTGCTCGAGGGAACTTATGATTAACACAGTACGGAAAGATTAGTCATTACTAATCATTTTTTGTGGTTGTGTGTGTTTTTTTTCTGCAGGAGAAGTTCAAGTTATTGTGTACTACAGTAGAATTTGCGGCGAGCCCCTAGAGACCTGCATCGACACAATGGTCACCGACGACAAACTAGGTGTGCTAGCTCTCACGCATGACAAGCGCCTTGAACTGAATTTGGTATAGACTTCAACCGGTAGTGTCATCCGAGTTGAGACTTCAAGCAATTTTAGAGAAACCATAGAGACTCGATCGTATACACAATTTGCACCTTGTGATTGCCAACATAGTGTAACTTTCTAGATATGGCTATTGTAGTGTAGCTTTCCCGGTTTGGTAACTCTTGAGTGACTTTTCCGATTTGGTAACTTACCGTAACTTTTCCGATTGTGAAGCCCGACCTCGATATTTTCTCGATGTAGAAACTTTACCGTAATTTTCTAGATATGGCTACTGCACTGTAACTTTTCCGATTTGGTAACTTACCGTAACTTTTCCGATTGTGAAGCCCGACCTCGATATTTTCTCGATGTAGAAACTTTACCGTAATTTTCTAGATATGGCTACTGCACTGTAACTTTTCCGATGTGGTAATTGCACCGTAACTTTTAGGATTAAGTACCACATACGTTATTTTTTTGACCACGATATCTACCACTAATTCACCGATGGTGCCGTCCAATGTGGTAACTTTAGCGATCATGTCCACATTGTGAAAATTGTCGACAGAGTTACAAGGCCTAAATTTCCAGATGACACCTCGAAATTCTGCTTGCGCTACTTGCTAGCGCGCACGAAAGTATAAAATTACCAAAGTACCAAAGTAAATATCAAGCACCAAAGTCCAAAGTTAAATGAGTAACTGCTGGTTTAGCGGTCTGTTGCTGAGCTTTACAGCGTTAAGCGAAGGCAAAACCAAAATGAGATACTGCCTAAAACAATCGCACCGCCACTACTTGTAGCACACTAAACTTTCCTACCGTCTGCCACTTCAGCCTGCGTTACTACCCGCGTCACATGTAGTCAACAGTGTAGGGTGTGACCCTCCAGTGTACGGTTTGCCACGGTGTCACCACTGCTGCCCCTTTAGCTCCTACTTGTCCCTTCAGAACTTCCCTGTCTCTTCACCCACTGTAGTGTCTTCTCAGTTACTGTGGTGTCACCACAGTGACTGTAGCTCCAACGTCACCAGCTCGAGCGTCATAACATGTAACCAGCGTCGTCACCAGCGTCAGCGTCACAGTTCGTCACCAGTGTCACTGGTCAGCGTCACAGTTCGTCACCAGCTGTCGAACAAGGCTTCAGTAACGCGCCAAGCCGCAGTTCGTGACACTGCCCCTCGCCCCCTATGCCATCGGTGACCGGGTAGAACTTAGGAGGACCCTTGGTCTGCGCGTCCTTCGTTCACCAGGAGTAGCGCTGGCGGCGATGACTCCTCCTTGCGCTGCACCCGTTGCCATCTCTCCCGAAGCCTCCGCCTGACCCCACCCAAGTCCACGTCCTGGAGGTACTTCATGCACTGGTACTTGTAGACCCCAAGGTGCTCGTAGTACAAGGGGATCTGGACGTCACCCAGTGCCACGCTGCCACCTCTACGCGCCCCTTGATCATCCCCACGCTCTCCAGTGCCGATGTGGCAATGTTGAGGCTCTCGCTGGTGGTAGTGGCTCTCACGCAGAACTGCCGCAGGAGCTGGTCCCACACCAGTGTGCCCATCATCTTACCAGTCGGGAGCCTCTGCACGTGCGTGATGGCCTCTTGCAGCTGAAGCAGCGTGGAGTAGTTGTCCGGGTGTGCGCGACGGAGCCAGTCACATTGTGGGGGCTCGGTCTTGTCCTTGCCCGGCCTGGCATGAGCGACAGTCTGCCACGATGTCGAGCAAACATTACGATGCACCCTACGGGAATTCGAAATGATATAGTGTGTTATATCTGTGCTATACCGATCTATAACCATGCCATATATGTCCTATATCGATGTATGTGCCATATCGCATGCTATATCTGTGCTATAGAGTGCTATATCGTCGCGAGTATGTGTTTGCGGGAACTCTTGGGGTGGTGCGTAAAGTGGCACGGGTGAGTACCAAATCCCATAGGGCGATGATATAAGGTGATAGGATGGGTAATGGCACGGTATGCGGCGGTGTGGGGTGCGATGGAGGGCACATGGGGTTGGGGCGGAGAGCGTCGAGATATTGTGAGGATATAGTGCCGTTATGGTATACATATATTACGTGGATACGGTACAGATATGATGGTATATGTGTCTTAACGGGAATGGCTCTTAAGTATGTGTTTGCGGCGACACCTGGGGTGGTGCATAAAGTGGCACGGGTGTGTACCAACTGCCATACAGTAAAGACCGGTATATAAGAAGCCGGGGAAATTTTGCCAGCGGCTGGCTTCTTAATCGACGGTCATGGATTTGCCTTTGCCAGCGTGGGCACGTTTCTTAATTTGGCAAAATCCTGACCATCGGAAATCTAAATCCAGCGTGTGCCGCTTCTTAAATCGGCAAAATTTTCTGATTCCAGATTCGCCAACGTGATCCAGCGCTCGGCTTCTAATCTTGGGGGTCCAACTTCTGACTGTCGACCAGCGTCGAAGTTCTTAATTTCGGCTTTTAAAACCTAGAAACCGACACACAGACTTGTAGACCCAGCGGTGACTTCTTATTTCAGGTGTATTCTTGAAGATCTTGGCGCGCAACAACTCTGGGTACAACTTCAAGGTGTATTACCGCACCGAGGATCGTGAGGCCAGTCACACGCTGACAGACGAGAACTATGTTGGTGGTTTGCCTGAGGTAGACAGCTATAAGTTTGGTTCGTGGGTAGCTTTCAAGAAACTCAGTTCTTCTTAGAAACTATTGTCATGTACACTGTACAGTGCCTGTAATAGTACAATCATACATAATGCATACGTAATGCGAATACTTATTGTGTACCTTCAGTACTGCATATGCAGTGTGCTTGTGATCATCCAAAACTTCTCAAGTGTATTGAACCTTAATAATGATTGCATTCTTCGAAGTATAGATATACATATATATATATATATCGATACGTTGTATACGATTAATTGAGAACGAGTTCATTGGATCGACATTCATGATACGGCTTCTTAAATCGATCATTTTGATGTAGCCTCTTCTCGAAATTCCAGCGGTACAGCTTCTTAAAATGGCATTTTTTTATCGCCATCCGTTTTTTCCCCAGCGGCTGGCTTCTTAGCCGGCTTCTTAATTTTTGGGCAAAAAGCCAGCGGCTGGCTTCTTATAGCCGAGCTTCTTATATACCGGTCTTTACTGTAGGGCGATGATATAAGGTCATAGGATGGGGAATGGCACGGTATGCGGCGGTGTGGGGTGGGGTGGGGGCAATATGGGGTTGGGGCGGAGAGCGTCGAAGATATTGTGAGGATATAGTGCCGTTATGGCATAGATATTGGTATGAGAATATGGTGCAGATAAGGTGGTATATGTGTCTTAACGGAAATGGCTCTTAAGTATGTGTTTGCGGCGACACCTGGGGTGGTGCGTAAAGTGGTACGGGTGAGTACCAACTGCCATAGGGCGATGATATAAGGTCATAGGATGGGGAATGGCACGGTATGCGACGGTGTGGGGTGGGGTGGGGGCACATGGGGTTGGGGCGTCGAGCGTCGAGATATTGTGAGGATATAGTGCCGTTATGGCATAGATATTGGTACGCAAATATGGTGCAGATACGGTGATATCTGTGTCTTAACGGGAATGGCTCTTAGGTATGTGTTTGCGGCAACTCCTGGGGTGTCGCGTAAAGTGGTGCGGGTGAGTACCAAATCCCATAGGGCGAAGATATAAGGTCATAGGATGGGGAATGTCACGGTATGCGACGGTGTGGGGTGGGGGTGGGGGGCACATGGGGTTGGGGCGGAGAGCGTCGAGATATTGTGAGGATATAGTGCCGTTATGGCATAGATATTGGTACGCAAATATGGTGCACATATGGTAATATCTGTGTCTTAACGGGAATGGCTCTTAAGTATGTGTTTGCGGCGACACTTGGGGTGGTGCGTAAATAAAGAGGCACGGGTGAGTACCAAATCCCGTGGGATGATGATATAAGGTCATAGGATGGGGAATGGCACGCAGGCACGGTATGCGACGGTGTGGGGTGGGGTGGGGGGCACATGGGGTTGGGGCGGAGAGCGTCGAGATATTGTGAGGATATAGTGCCGTTATAGCACATATATAGTACGCGAATATGGTGCACATATGGTAATATCTGTGCCTTAGCGGGAATGGCTCTCGACAATCATACACTCATTGTAAGAAAGTATTTCTGATTGTATATTTTTTTCAATTCAGAACTAAAAGCAACATTGAACTTGATTGATATCATTAACTTTAATTTGTTAGGCTCGTGTTCATCACCGCTTTCTAAGCCCGCTTCGCTTGTTCGGTTTGACGTAGGGATTCGAAGAAGTCGGCCTGGGGTCGAGAATAACCGCGGTCTCCATGCAAAGATGTGGGATGATAACAACCTGCTCTTCCACTCGGTCGGCCAACATGTATGACGAGTCGCCGAACCTGCAAATAACATGCCGTTATCACATGCATATCGCGGTATGGACGCATTATGTATGCCGTATCTACGTACGCCGAAACATGCCCACCGGGGGGTGGGTGGGGTGTAGGTGGCACACCTCGGAGAGCCGCCGGCCTCGCCAAGGTCCTCGGAGCTCTCCGGGGGAGTGTTGAGGTGGGCTCGTCCGGCTCGGGGAGCGGGGGTCCACGCGGAGTCGAGGGGCGGTACGGAGTTCGGGGGTTGGACCGAGTCGCCGGACATGCTGATAACACGCCGTTATTACATGAATATCGCGGTACGGACGCATTAAGTGTGCCGTATCTGTACGCCGGAGGGGGAGCTGCCTCACCTTGCTATGCCACGACGAACGATATTATTCATGATTTTTTTGGCAATGGAGTGGGGGGGTTGGACCCCTCAGACCTCGATATTTTGCCTTGGGGGTCGGATCCATCCCCCCCCAACACGCGTGGCGGGGCCGGCACGCGCGCTCGCGGCGGGGGCCGACTCGCGCGACGGGGGCCGACACGCGCGGCGGGTCCAGGGAACATGGATCAAATTTTTATGTTGTACAACCAACACTCAAATTTTCAATTTCCATCGGCCAAGACGCCAAGTTTCGGCAATCTCGGCCAAAATCTAAAATTGCCCGCCGCAAGCGCAAAATTTCAATTTTAAGTATGGCAATATCATAAAAATCGCAAAAATTCGGGGAAATTTTCAAAATTTTACATAATTCGTCTCGGCCAACAAGCGAAAGCACCCTCGGCCAAACCTCGGCCACAACCTTCATCGTACGGCCACAGACCGGCCATACGAGGCGGTTGATATTTTCCGCCGGGCGGGTCCCACGACACGCGCACCGTGCCCTGGGGCCTCTTACTATTACGAGTGATCCGGCATGCGGCGCGCCGCAAGCGAAAATTCGTTTCAAATAGCGACATTGCTGATTCGTATGAAATGCACCATATTCGGTTCTTTCACCCCCCAACTGTTTTCGAGCACTAGGTACGACCCCCGCCCCCAAGACCTGTTTTGAGCATTGGGGGTACAACTCCCCCAAGACTTTGCGATGTGATGCGGTGCTTCCCTCCCTCCGGGGGGGGAATCGGCTAGGACTCCTCACGAAGCGCGTTGAAATGGTCGATCTGCCTTAGGTGGCATCTGCGGATAACATGCGGATAGCGCATGGTTAACACGATACTGAATACGTATTGCATATATATTGCGCAGATACAACATCCGTATAGCATTAAGACGGTATCACACCGATAAGACGAAGATATGACACATGGATATAGTACACTTATTGCATAGATATTACACATATATAACAAATAACACGATATAGCACAGTTACAGCCCTGTATAGGACATTTAAAGGCTTGATATAGTACCGACCTTTTTGCACCATCGTTTTATAATTATTTTCTACAGCGCGACGTTAAGGCATAATTATACACGTTATTGCGCAGATATTGCATTTTTATATACTGGTGCAAAAAGGTCGGTACTATATCAAGCCTTTAAATGTCCTATACAGGGCTGTAACTGTGCTATATCGTGTTATGTGTTATATCGGTCCTATATGGGGGCTATGTGGAGTAGCACATTTCAAGCCTCAAAACAAAACAAAAAGGAAGTAGAAAAAAAAAGAATTGAAAATCGAGCAAAGAAACACGCAGATTTAGACCTGTGCAGGGCTCGAACCCACGACCTAGGGGGGTGGATGATGGGAGGGGGCAACGCTAAGTCTTTTGGCTATCCTAACCTCTGAATGGAATTTGTGGTCCTGTGACATTTTAAATCTGACATGTGAATTGACATTGACATGTGAACCCCTCATATGGTGACACCGTATCGCGACGCGACGTGACAAAATTTCCGATCGATGCCGATTAGATGTCCGTTGGAGCTGGTGTCACTGTACATGTCGAGTTCGAGGTTAATCCTTGAAGTCAACGTTAAAGAGACACTTTGCACACTGAGGCAGTGTCGCAAGTGTCGCAGAGACGTTTAAAGTTTTAAGTTTCAAGTTTCAAGTTTAAAGCAAGGTCAGCGCACTGCAGCTTAATGATACTAGCTTGTTTCCGTTTGTTTATTGTCTTCACACTGCAGTGCCTTTTTCTGCGAGTGCAAGTTCTGATGTTTTTTTTTTTTTGCGTGTGCATTCGGTGTACTTAGCGTCGAATTGAGGGGCGAGCTCCCTAGTCCTTTGGACTAGAATCCGTTGGTTCAATTCCAACTCACCCCATTAGGCCTCCTTATTTCCTTTCGATACGGACTTCCTCTGAGGCTATTTCGGCACAATACTAACCATTAGTTTAGAGGTGCGCTTTGTTTTTCAGATCGGCGAAAAATGTCGAGGGGGAACGCAACGTTTAAGCCGATGATTAAGGCCAAGACTAAAGGTGTGTGCTCTATTTTCCCTAGGTTGGCGCGTGTAATATTGTGCTTCATATTTATACGTTTTGTTATGTCATTAAGCGTTGACATTTTGTTGTGCTTTGCTTTTCAGATGGATGCAAAATAGCGAGTGGAAAAAAGCGTATTTTCAACCAATGATGATGTTTTTGATCGCCAATACCTTAAGGTACTTTCCCTATCCTTATTTCTAGGCGCCCCTACATATCTTTCTTTGTGTTATTCGTGCAATTTCTCGCTTGACTTAGTGTGGCTCTTTTGTTGTGCTTGCTTTTTCAGATCGGTCGAAAAATAATGAGTGAAAAGCCAAGTTTTGAGTCCAAGATCAACGCCAAGGATGTTTGTTAGGAAGGCTAGTGTGTATGGATAGTTAGGTTATTCACCTAGAAAGTGTTTGAAGGTGAATGCCTTGTGTTTAGAGGATAAGATTTAAGCCATGCAACACTCCTACTTGCGATAGAATACTTGTGTAAATAGTGTGCAATAGTATTAATGAAATTAGAACTTGCACCTTCTTGCATCATTTTGTATGTGTTTGATTTTAGAACTTTAATTGTCTACTTTCAGATTTGCATACATAAATTGCTTTCATGTTTGCAGGATGGCAACATACCAAAGGCACTCTAGTATTATTATTGAATCGTTGTAGCACAATTGAAACAATAATAAAGTATCGTTATTTTCTTATCCGTGCTATATGTGTGCTATATCATACTTACGATATAGCATAAATATAATATAGATATAACATACATACGTCTAGCCTATAACTGTGCTATATACATGCTATTTGCATGCTATAAACGTGCTATATGGGTGTTATATCGTATTTACGATATAGCATAGATATAATACAGATATAACATACATACGTCTACCCTATAACTGTTATATATATGCTATAAGCGTGCTATATGGGTGGCATATCGTACTTACGATATAGCATAGATATAATACGGGATATGACGTACATACGTCTACCCTATAACTGCGCTATATACATGCTATAACCATGCTATATCGCACTTAGGACTGTGAGATATAGCATGGTTATAGCATGGATAAAGCACAGATACTGTATAGCCTAGATATGATGGGTGCAGAAAGGTCAGTGCTATATCTAGGCTATATCCATGCTATATCTATGTGATATCTCTGACAAATATAGCATGGATATAGCATGGATATAGCATGGATATAGCACATTATATCATTTCGAATAACCGTAGGGGCACGTCCCACTTCTGGTCCACGGAGGTGAAATCCGGCCAATGCAGGTCCTTCTCAGGCAACCACTGTAGTGCATGGCAACGCTGGAACTCCACATGGACCATGCCATCATCCCTGGGCCCATCCCCCGTCGGCTTCAGCCGACACAGCCTGGCCCAACCATCCTTGTCCACGTACAGCCGTTGTTAGTTCTGCCCAGAGCCCTTGTACTTCTCCATGATCCCGTGGGTCTGTGTCTCAGGTGTGTACAGTAATCACCCACAGAAAACAAGAGAAATCCAGTGTCGGCCTGCCTTTCACTTGAGTTGGGTACCTGTCAAATGTTGTCATAAGAGAACGCTATGGATAGTGGACCGCGATCTCGTGAGCCGTACCTGCCGAATTCCATAACCATCCACGGGACACCTTCCTTCTAGCCGTACCGTTCTTCTTAAGGTGTTCATTTTCCCGGCGAAAATGGACCCTGGAGAGCCGTGCGCGTGCCTTAAAGAATTAAAGCAAGATTTTTATTGACGATATTATATCCTCAAATGTACTATCAGAATTTTAAACCTACACAAGTTTTGCGCCAAAAAAATCAATATGAAAACCCATCAAATATACCATATTTGTCAATTCCCGGCAAAGTTTTCTTAGTTTAAGAAATGCCTCTCCGGGCCTAGGCAGCCACGGCTATTTCCTTATTTCAGGCTATCTTCATAAGTCTGGAAAATCCAATGGGTTTTTCTCATCGAGTTGGGTAATTCCCCCCCCGAAACGTCGGGTTATTTCCTTAACGTCGAGTTTCCTTAAATGTGAGTGATTATGTACCATGCTACCCTTCCAGGGTTGCAAGCTCTGGTCGAGAAACACGTCGTAAGAGATGTCCTTCTGGTTGCTGGACAACTCCTGCCACTGTGTGTCCTCTTCCTCCATCAGCTCCCCCACATTGGCCTGCACGCCGAAGTAAGCTGTGGTGTCCTCATTGTCAGCCATGCCAAGAGATGCCCACGCAGCGGAGTAGTCAAAAATCTTCGAGGCGAGGCACACCCCCAGATCCTGACTCCTCTTGCGCTTGGCCTCCGCTGATGGGGTGCATTCCAGAAGGGGCATGTAGACCTCGTCCTTCATGCCCAGCGGCAGCAAGGGAGCCTCCGAGATGGCAACTCCCCGGTACAGGTCCATAGTAATGCGAAGGGCATTCTTCAAGGGGCCCGTGCCCACGAGGAGGTCCCAGGTGGTGTTCTCCGCGTAACTGATGAATGCGTGGAGGCGATGCAACGTCATGTGTGGAGTGCCAGCGGCTAGCACCACCTCCACGTAACAGTACTTGGTGAAAGCAGTGGGGCTGCCATCACATCTGGTCACTCTGGCGGATGACTTCGCGTCGTAGATGGCAAGGCCCAGCTCCTGTACACGTCGGATGGGGATGATGTTGCAGTTGGCGCCCGTGTCGTAGAGCATCCCCTTGCTTGTAGAGCATGAGCACCCCCCACGCGGTGACCACTGCCATGCCCTCGGCCAAGATGCGGTTGCGCAGCTTACAGACTGGCTGTACCTGAGCCATGTCCGTGAGCGTGCCCGCCGAGAGACTGCTGCTCATCCGCTCCTTGAGGGATTCGTACTCCCTGCGGTCGATGCTGCCAGCCTCCACCCTGCCTGGCACCTCCGACACCGTGATGCCGTGATGCACCCGCACTTGGGCAGCTGCTGCCTGCTGCTGTGCACCACGTCGGCCATCGATCACCCCCGGTGGCATCTCCTCATCAAGTGGGATGTCGCCATCCTCATCACTGTCACTCTCCTCGCCATCAACCAATTCTGGCAGCACATCGTCATCCTCGTCGTCAAGGGGGGGTGCTTCCACAACCTCTGACTCAGCAGCCTGCTCACCGAAGAGGTCGTCTGTTGCTGCCTGATCAGCACTGGCTGCAGCTGCCCCCTCAGGGAGCTGCTGCAGCTCGTCCAAGGCCAGCAGCGTGTCGATCTGGTTGGGAGGGGTGACCCTCCCCTCCACACTTAGCGTGGCCAGCACGTGGTTGAGCGTCTGCTTGGCACTCTTGAGCAAGTGCGCCAGCAGGTAGACCTTCCTTTGCAGAGTGTCTGCAGCAGGTGCAGGAGGCACGTGCGCCTCCTTGCTGAACTCGGCAGCGGTCTTGACGGGGAAGCCCGTCATCTGCTGCGTGCTCCCCAAAGCTACCGCAGGGGCTGCACAGAGCTCAACGTCCTCGAAGGCACTCTCAAGATCGTGCTCAGGGATCTCCTCTGCATCCTCGCAAAGAGGCCTCTCTATCTGCCACATGGCCCTGCAGACCCTCCTCCTCGTCTGAGTAGCACTGAGCTGCCTCAGCCTTGCCAGACGTGCTCTGGGCATCATCAGTCTTCTCAAGCTGAGCCTGCATGCCAGCACGCTCCTGCTCCAGGCTGGCCTGCTGGCTAGCAGCTGCCCCCTTCCCAGAGGGCGCAGCTGACCTCTTCTGTGCGTCGGGGAGCTTCTTCCACTCCGCCACGGTGATGCCCCACTCCGATGTAGGAAACCGGTTGGCCAGGTTGTAGTACCTCATCAGCGCATTTTGCTGTTCCTTCCAGTTAGGAGAATTAAGGCATGCCAGATGGAAGCCTTCTGGCACCCGCGCGCTCCGACAGCTCACCCAGCAATCGGCCTGATTGCTAGCGTGCCGACCCCCTCCAAAGCACCCCACACACTCCCTGTACCCACCAGTGGGCTTCTCATCAACCTTCTTCCCTGGGGATGGTGGTGGTGTGCGTGTGTAGTCCTTGTCTGCCTTGCTGGTGCGCTCGGCGACGTTGACTTCCCGCTTGTTCTTCTTCGATGGAGTCTCAGCGTGCTGTTCCTCCTTGGTGTCAGCAGGGGCCCCTTGGAAGCTGCATCTGCAGTTTCCTTGAGGGCCCTGGTGGAGGCGTGAGACTTCACGGCAGTGCATAGGGCACGCAGGTCCACACCGTGCTGCTTGGCCTCCCAACAGGCGTAGACGTCCCCACTCCGGCGTGTCACCTCCTGGATGAAGGTGAGAATCCAGGCCTCGGCGTCGTTCTTGAGCTTGTCCTGGACACCGATGATGCCCTCAAGGTCCTTCCAGGTGATCCTGCCTGGAGGTGGGTACTGGGCTCGGACTTGCTCCGTCACCCGGGTGCGGTAGATCTTGATGCGCAGGTACTTGACACACTCGTCGATGGCCTGCCGCATCTCCTCGTCGGAGATCTCCTTCCCTGCGTGAACCAACAGCTGCCGCCTCTGGCAGACCTTCATGTAGGAGAGGCCATCCTGCTCCTCGGTCTGCGGCTGGTGGGTGAGGAGCTCCTTCTTCTCCTGGGTGCCCTTCATCATGAACTTCTCATCAAGTTCAGCGATGAATGCCCGCAGGGCCCAGTAGTACAGCGTGTCCTCAGTCCCGTCCATGCCGATGAGGCCCTTCCGGTGGCTACTGCCCCATGGTACATGTAATAGTACCAGAATCGATTCTGGTACTATCACAAGTACCAGCGCGCTAGAATTTTTTTGGTGCCCTTAACCACTCAGGGGGTGCTACCATGCAGATACCATTGCCTTTAGGACCCAAACTGAGTTGCCTAATGCCCCATTGGTCCATAGGTTACGTGCAACCTTCCCAATGGATGCATGTTGCCACCAATGTGGAGTTTTGTGCTGCAAAGTGGTGTCCCACTTGTCTTCGAAATCATGGTGCTTCTTTCGATTTTTTATTCGAACAGATTTGGGATTCAAATCACCGCAGCGATAACTCAAATTGAAGGTGTATAGCATGGCCAACGATGGGTGTGATCATGGGTTGGTTGGCATTGTACTATCATTTGCTGAAATTGCGACATGCTAAGCATCCAACCTCCATCAAATGGCCCAACTTAATATTCCTTAAGTATGGGGAATATCGTCGATTTTTCAGCCTAATCGTGGCACTAAAACTATGAAATAAGTATATTATGACATCGAATTATCCCACCTGTGGATAGGGCATCAAAGTAAACCCACATATCCATTTTTCAAAACATGTACATGCATGAGAAGTTGCCAAACTTGGATTCTACACATCGAACTTACGTACGAAACCGCTCCGAATATTGCTCCAAAAATGCTAAGAGGCCAATTTATCATGCCCTTGGGTGTTATTGAATCCCAATACTAGCGTTAAAGACATTCAAATGGCACAACACATAACAACCATTTAGAACATATCCCAATAATGAAATGTGACATCATGCATGCCACCCCATGGCCACCTAGCGTGCCCTTTTAAGTCACCCAATGTTTGGTACTTGTAATAGTACCAACGAAATTAATTGATTTTCAGTCTTCGCACCATGCCAAAGCGCGTGACATATACATGTACTAAAAGTTGACTGGGGCTACTTTCAATGTTTAATAAAATTCAAAAGGGTCCTAAATGATTTTTCTAAGCCATCATTTGACCCATATAGCCTCATCTAGCGACCATTAGAAGGCATACACGTTGGTACTTGTGATAGTACCAAACCACGGGGCAGTAGCCACCGGGAGATGCCCACAGTACGGTACTCGTCGGAAACCACGCCCTCCGAGTCCGCCTGAACAGTGGGCCTCGCCACTTGCCACGTGCTGTTGGCATCCAGCTCATGAAAGGGCGCCTTCCCGTAAAGGATGGCGCCCCTGCGGAGAGCTGTGCTGCCGTGTGTCCTTGAGAATTCGGTCCCTCCTCGAAGCCATTAGACCGTCCTTCTCAAAGGTCTCCATGAACCAGCTGTAGGCCACTGACTCCACGGCCTCCTCCGTGTCACCGACTAGCATGCCCGGGATGGCATCCCAAATAGTCTGCCAGTCGGGCTGGGAGTTCCTGATCTGGTTCTTCTGCTCTTGATCCAGTGTAGCAGAACGAACGGACTTGAGCTGACGCCGCTTCTTGGCTCCCGTGGGCTCTCTCAAAGTCGCCCACCCAGGTGGTGAACGCTCTGATGAATTTGGCCCGGTCCTCATCCTTGCTACCAGTGTACCGGAGCTTTGGTTTCTTAAAGTCACCAGTATCGTCCCGTTCGTCGTCCATGTTGTCCTCGTCGTCAAACCAGAAAAGTTCTAGTTGAGCTCCGTCACCTCTGGGAGAATGCTGTGGGGAGGGGGCCTCTATCTCAGTACGGATGCTCTCTTCCCCGTTGCTGCTCTCTGATCCGTCCACGTCGGCGCCCTTCTGGTCGCTGGATGACGAAAAGTGTTGAGACAGTCTTGCCCTTTGACGTTGTAAGAGCCGCTGTTCTCGAGCAGAGCCCACGGGCTGAGATGATGCCGTGGCTGCTGCTAACTAGCTCGCACGTTCGCTCCCACTGGCAACCCGACCGCAGTCTACCTGGGAACTACGAGTGCGGTACTCCGCTCTCGTGTGTTCCTAGATGAGTCTCAGGAACTTGGCTTCACCCGTGTGTCTACACTGGCTCCACCAATCAAGACACCCGATTCCCACAGGCAAAGATGGTTACGGGAGTGTGACCGAGCTAATTTTCGCCTTCGCTGACTACTGCTCTGATGAGCTGCTCTGGCATTGCTGACTTGACGAGTAAAGAGAAACCGCTGAAGTCGCTAAAAGATGCCGCCCAAGGTGCTGCCGATGTGGTCCACAGTCGCAAAGAAGTGTCACCGTTTTGAAATAAAAGGACACTTCGTAACAGGCATTTTTGTTTTGAAAAAGATTACGAACACCTCGAAATTCTGCTTGCGCTACTTGCTAGCGCGCACGAAAGCACAAGATTACCAAAGTACCAAAGTAAATATTAAGCACCAAAGTCCAAAGTAGCTACTGTTTTCGCGGTCTGTTACTGAGCTTTACAGCGTTAGCGAAGGCAAACCAAAAATGAGATACTGCCTAAAACAACTGCACCGCCACTACTTGTAGCACACTAAACTTTCCTACAGTTTGCCACTTCAGCCTGCGTTACTGCCCGCGTCACATGCAGTCAACAGTGTAGGGTGTGACCCTCCAGTGTACGGTTTGCCACGGTCCCTACGTATTTGGAAAGCTGTAGCACGTGCTACGGACATGCTACATACGTGCTACACATGTGCTACACGACTCGAGGAGTGCTACGCTTCCGTAGCACTCCGTAGCACGTGCTATATGCGCGATTGTGCAGTTGCACCAAAAAAGTGAATGGTCGATATATCAAACCTATGGGGGTGATATGGCCCAATATCACATGGGGTTATGTTTGGTAGAGTCTAGGGATGGTATGGAACAAAAATGGGGCGATTTGGATGGATAACGATAAAGTTCGTTATTTTCAGGTTGTTCAAAAAATGCGAGTCGGCGTATTTCAGCAAATAAATGTGCTACAGCGTGCGTAGCACGTCTGTAGTACATGTACTACGGACGTGCTACACACCCAGAAAATGCAATGGCCGTTATATCAATCCTATAGGTGTGATATGGCTCAATATCGCATGGAGTTATGTTCGGTAGGGTCTGGGGATGGTACGGAACGAAAATGGGGCGATTCGGATGGATAACGAGAAAGTTCATTTTTTAAGGTTGATCAAGGAATGTGAGTGGGCCTACTACAGGCGTACTACAGGCGTACTACAGCAAATTAACTTTCTACGACGTGCGTAGCACGTATGTGGTACTGTGTACTACGGACGTGCTACACACCCGGAAAATGCAATGGCCGTTATATCAATCCTATAGGTGAGATATGGCTTAATATCGCATGGGGTTATGTTCGTAAGGGTCTGGGGATGTTTTCAGGTTATCAATCAAGGAATGTATGTTGGTTACCACAGTCCACTCTTACTACTGCACGTACTACGGAACGTGCTACGGGGAGCTATAGCACGTGCTACGGAACGTGCTACATACGTGCTACAGAGCGCCTAGGGACGAGTCTCAAACCGCGCATTTCGAGCAATACCAATTCCCTACGGGGTTTGCAACCAATCCTGCACATGTGATATGCATGGCCGCTTTACACCCGTCTTTGTCACAAAGTATCAACTCTCCACCATACCCACATTTCCCACAATTTTCGAAGTGCCCGTCGGTTCCGATGAGCCGTTCCCGAGCAAGCTTCTCTTTGTTGCGATTTGTTAGATCAAGCACCACCGCCGAATCCATGCAGGGATGTGGACTGATGATGACTTGAGCTTCGACTTGAGTGGCCAAGATGAATGGCTCCTGCGTGTCCATGGTGTACTTGGACGAGTTGTGTGGGTTGAATGTGTAAAACGCCTTTGAAACCTTGTCCACGCCGAGGATTGAATTGCTCCGTTTGAAGTCGGCAATCTGGCTGTCAGTGGGGATCGGAAGCCAGTCGCATTTCAGAAACACGTAGGAGACGCCGCCGATAGAAACGCGCAATATGCGGTTGATGGCAGCGAATCTGCAAAGGAAGAGGAAAACAGTTGTCAGCACGTGTGTAGCACATCCATAGTATGTTACATGTTTACTACAGGTGTGCTATGTTGTGCTACTCACCTCTCCGTCCACTCTAGCGTCGATTCTCCTTCGTTGTTGACCTTTTCTTCAGGAAACCCAGCGCGTAAGAAAGAATGCATCGACTGCTTTCCGTCATCACCCCTTTTGGTGCCAAAGATCGTGCCTCCAATCGAGACGGTGGCGTATTTTCGGCATTCGCGGTGAGGACCCATCATAAGCATTTCCTCGTATTTCGTGAATCGTCGACCAAGCCATGGAGAAGGGTCATCCCAAGGGCCGAAGGGAGGTAAAATTAAACGTGAAGCGTGTTCGCGCTCCCGCGTCCTCGATGACATTTTGGTGTACCGGGCATTCTCCCTGCCATAGATGTAGGTGACGTTTATTAGTACGTGTGTAGCACGTTACGCACATACTATGCACGTGCTACGTCAATACTATGTACATGCTACGTGCGTGATATGTATGTACTATGAACCTGATCTGTAAAACACCCTTACCTCTGTACGTAGACTTTGAACTCGGAGTATTGTTTGAAGAGGTGGGTGTAGACTGGAATCGTTGCGCGCATCCAGAGCTCCAGTTGGGACCCCTCGGTGTCCTTCAACACGTATGGCTTGCCGACTGAACCGGTAGTGGTAACCACGACTCCCGGGGCTCGACCCGCCATCAAAGCGGCTCGCGCCGCCGCGCCACGCTTCCGCGGCCGGTTCTTGACAACCACCTGCAGTAAGCCTCGAAGTGAGCGCAGCAGTTTCAGCCGACCCACACCGTTCATACAGCTCGCCACGGGGTATTGCCTGTTCTTCACCAGTGTTAAGGGGACAATAACCACGTTGGAATTTCACCAGTGTTCCGCGGGGAGGCATACTCCTAGTGGTCACCTGTAAGAAAACCCGATCCCGAACAGATTTTCCCAGGGCATCCAAGTTTGGTCGTCATTCGTTTTCCCGACGTAGCACATGGATAGTATGCTACATACGTGCTTAGACGTGCTACGGACGTGCTACGGACGTGCTACCACATATAACGCACATGTAGCATGTGGGCCACATATGCTAATGTGTTACAAAATCCGGATCCATCACACCCCATCCAGAACCCATAAAAAAACCAAAAAATTGAGCAGGGCCTCCGGCGCACAGGGTGACCCCAAGAAGATTTTCCCGCGCTTCCAAGATGTGTCGACATACGTTTTTTTTTACGTAGCACATGGTTAGTATGCTAAGGACGTGCTACGAACGTGCTACAGACGTGCTCCAACAGAGATGAAGAATTTTACCTTGATGTAGGTCGAGCCACAGAAAAAGAACACCAACCGCGCCGCAAAAATTAGCTTGTGCACCCACACCTGCAAGGAAATCTAGATCGAAGATTCTTTTTGCAAAAAAATCCACAAAATTGCACAAAAAAATCGACACCCCTTAGGGCGTGTGAGGATATTGTCACCCCCCCTCTGGGCAACTGTGGCCCCCTAGGGGTCACAGTCGGTTTTGTGGGGTGTTACGTCGGGTGGTCCTGCCCTGGTCAACAAAATTCCCACAGTTTAGTCTACCAAAATTCCCGAAAAAAAATCAACAAAAGTAAGAGTGCTATCTAATTATGAAAGACGTTCCGGCGTAGCATACATGTAGCACGCAGTAGCACGCAAGTAGCACATGTAGCACAATCTGCTACGATGACCGATTTGGCGAAAAACTACAGATTTGCTACAGATATGCTACAGCGTTGTAGCACGCAAGTAGCACAATCTGCTACGATGACCGATTTGGCGTAAAACTACAGACGTGCTACAGATTTGCTACAGGTTGTGGCACGTACTACGATGACGGTCTTAAGGCTCACAAAACATGCTATGCGAACCCAAGAAAGAAAAAAATATATAAATGAATAACTAATTTCCCCAGTAGGGTCCTCTCCCAAAAATCGAACGAAAATGAACGACGCCTTCAAAATTCGGAAAACAAGATGTACAATTGGTGCAGTTCGAATCCAACAATGGTCGATCTGTCGAAAGATTCGCGATCACGATAATCGAACGATTAGGATCCTTGGGGGTCGAAACGAACATAAAAAAAAAACCAGAAATCATTTTTATATACGCGAGGTGTCCACAGTTCACAGTGTCACTGTCGGTAGAGCCGTACAGTCGAGTGTTGACTGTAATATTAAAAAATCCGAACGTT
>LGRX02018877.1:0-14165 GCA_001247695.2 Cymbomonas tetramitiformis | reverse complement strand
CCGGTGCGGCCGTCCCGTAATCCTCATGCTCGCCAACTCCCTGTAAAGCCTATCCCGGTGCGGCCGTCTCGTTATATGCATGCTTCTGCTTGTTCATGATGAATTAGTGCTCTTTGGTGGCTCCCAGGACGCAACCTGCAGGACGCTCGGTGGTCTCTTTCAGCTCCCTCAACTGTTTTCTGGCAGTTGTGGTCATCAGCCAACCTGTCACACTATCTCCTGCTTTACCGGCAGTGTCCAGCACGTTGGCATAATGGTCACACGCTGGTCATACGCCTCGTGCCTCCTCCAGTTATGAGAATGTGCAAATGGTTGTCGAAGGTTGTGTTTTAGACAATGTATAAGCGTGTGGAGCTGACTTCTGACAATAGAAGATGCTTTCCATCGTTGGAACAACAGAAGGTGGTCCAGCCGAAGTACTCATCCCGAGTGAAAATTCACATACACGGCAAATGTAGTCACTCACTGCGATGAAGGTGGTCGTGTAGGATTCCACGACACTTCTAGCTGGTTAGCCTGTGTGGTTGGCATCTTGGTTTGCAACTGCAAGTGACGGGGGGCGCTATCACGGGATCAGTTTATTACTCACCAGACTTTAGTTTCTGTTGTCAGATTACCCCTGTACCATGTAGGATTCCCTTTACCATTTCTGGGATGGATCGGGAAGGGGGATAGCAAGTGTATGATTATGAAGAATGAGAAAGCATCTGGGCGCGCAGGCAGGCCTTTGTGCGGCGCTTCGTTGGTGGCGCAAATGTCTGCCGCAAGATACATAATAATGACCTCAACCTGCTGCGACATTGCCAAGTGCACAACATTTTCTGCACATGAAACTTCCGGCTTCTCCTCAGCATTGGAGTTCCCGAAGGTACAGATGAGGTTGATGTATCCAGACATGGCTACGTGATGTAGATATAATGTAGTCCCGTACGCAGTGGAGTATGGGTGATACATTATATTCTGTACATTATATTCAATAATATAATGTTTTCATATTGATAGGTGCAGTTATGCCCTCGACAGATATGAACATTTTTATAACTTAAAAAATGTTCTCGATTTTCATAGAAAACGGAGCTCAAACGTGCAGCATATCGAGGAGCACCACATGCCGGAAATATCATCTCCGGCCTTTCATGAAGAGAAAGTAAACTTCTGCTTGCAGAGTGTGCACGGGAGTGAATTGTCAAGAACACTGTCCAATTCCATGTTTACGTGCGGAATATTCCCCCAAAAGATAACACGGAGCTCAGAACATACGTTTCGCCATTTCTCAAGCTGCACCACGATCGTGTGTGAAACTGCTGCTGCAATACCAGCCACGACTTGTAACTTTAAGTGTGCGGCAGACAGGTTCTATTTTTTGCCAATTGATTGTGAATTGAACAGTGACTCCATCATAAGTGCTTATGACTAAGATTTCTAATTTTGTCAAGTCAGAGCTATTATATCACTTCAAGGAGCTCTATCAAGCCAATCGATACTCATAAACGATCACGGAATCAGAAATGCAATTCCCAATCAATTGTTCAATCCAAAAATCCATACTTCCTAGCTGCAAATTTAATAAGCAAGGGAGCCACTTACCCACGTAGCCAACAACAAGTGCTGCATGTTACATTATTCACGCTAAATAATTAAGCTAACCATAATGTTTCTCTTTTGCTCGAATCCTCATTTGCCAAAGGCAGGCACTGCAATACATTTCATTAAAACGATTTTGTAAAGTGTTTAAAATGCATAAAGTGCTTTTTGAATGCTTTCTAAAATCTAGTTTTGATGAGATGTCCAGACTGTCTGTGCACGTCACCAAAAGGAAAGAGTCCTCTGGGTCGGGAGCGGTGGGAAGAGCAAAAGGAACAAAGCTGAGCAGGCGTGTCGCTTCGTGGCTACTTGTACATCCTGTTTGTGTCACGGAGCTACATGTGTCATTCGGCTCTACTACAGCAGCAGTCACGGATTCTGAAAGTCTGAAACCACAAAAATTCTGTTGCACTCCAATTTGAACATTTCTCTTTTGCTCGAATCCTCATTTGCCATGAAACCAAAGATGAAACTGTGAGGCACACAAAAGAATCTGAGCTCTGTCACTGTGACCATGTTAACCTAGCGAAGTAGTAGTCCATGTCTGTGTCCCTCAGAGCTGTCGGGTCGATGTAGTGCTGCACTGCCGAAGAGAATTGTGACCAGACTCCGAAGAAGCACACTTTCTCCATTGCAACACCCACAGCTCGAGCACACGTCGTGGCACCCTTACGGGTGCTGTGTGCAGAAAAGTGACCTCCTTCCGGGGGTCTGCTGTCCAGCTCGCTGAGAGCCAGACCAATCCAGTCATTTGCCACTGAAGCCTTGAAGTTCTTCGGGTCCTCGGGTAGCAGCCAGTAGGCGTCAGGTTGAGTCTTCTCAGAACTGTTCCAAGCCGTGTCACGGTGGAACTCCCAGTGCTCGATCAGCTCCTTCAAAAGAGCCACCCCCTTCCAGGGGATGCACAGGCGTCTCTTCACCAGGTGATGCCGCCGTCCTTTCTCTTTTAGCAGCACCACCGAGAACTCGCTGTCGCCACAATGAACGTGCTGCCGTGACAACGAAGTCCCCGTGTCCGGTCTGCCGAAGGTCACGAAGGCAACAACCACGTAGGCGAAGGCTCGCAGTAGCCGCAGCTCCTCAGACGATCTCGGAGTCAACTTCAGCGCTGCTTCGTGCACACGTCGTACGTGTGCCGCCGGCAGCCACGTCCGCTGGGTCTCGATGTTCTCCTCCTGCACTGCCAGCTCCGCCTGGATGGTCGCCATCCCTTTCACAGCTCGGGTCACAGAACGACCCTTCGCTGGTCCAGGAAACAGTAGGTCCTCGTGGTAGTTGTTGATGGCAGACAGGTGCGGCTGCAAGGAGGCCGACTTGATGCCCCCGTCCTTCAACAGAGAGGCAATGTACAGCAACACAGTCGCCTCCGATGCTGGCAGCCACGGCCGTTGGTGCTGCTCACAAAATAAAATGAAGCGACGCGCCTTCGGTCCGTAGTTGCTCATCGTCGTGTCCAGCAGTGCTTTTCTCTGCATTGTCACTGCCAGCTCCGTGAGCCGGGAAGGTCCCAACTCACTCCTCCACCGCTCACAGAGTGAGCGCGTGAGGAAGTTTTGTACAACACCACCGCTCTTGTACTCTTCGTAGTCGCCTCCGCTGTTCTCGATGTTCTCGCCGTCCGCGTCCGCTGCCTCGTCCGTCAGCTCCGACACGCTGTTAATGATTTTGAAGTTCTCCTCGGACAAGTCCAGTGTCTCCTCGTCGCCGTCGTCGTACAGCACGTGCGCCTTCCCGTCCTCGTTGAACTCCTTCACCACACCCGGGTAGAAGCAGTCATCGTCCTTCCAGAACACCTCGATTTTAGAGCCCACGGTCACCTCGGCTATTGGAATCTGCAAGTGCTGCTGATCAGTTTGGTGTAAAGCATGACTATCTAGACCTTGTACAGTAGTCAGGATGCTCAAACCCTGAAGAAACCCTAAAGAAACACTGTGGAACCCTTAGATCTAGATCTGTAGATCTGCTGAACTAATCGTGGCCGTCAGATCACTGATGACCATCGGGAAGTGCGTAATGACTCCATCTGTAGTAGTCAGGAGTGTCACTGCGGTCGGTATGAACACGACAGTGACACGTAGGAGTCTGTTTCGTGAACTTTCACATAAGATCGCCTAATCGCCCAATCAGTAATGATGGCGCGCAAATGTTCGTGTCGTTTCGAGCTACGAACTGATATATCTTTTGATAATGAAAGTTTACGCTTGCTTTTGTGTAACCGAAACTCTCGAAATCCTACAGGTTTTGGGCCCACTTACTACACAGTAAGTGTTAACCTACGGTTGTATCACGCAATTTTTTTCGCTGCGCGTTTTTCGGAAATGAGTATGAGACAAGACAAAGCCAAGCTTGCGGGGCGGACCCCACCAGGACTGGGTGTGGAATCTACTTACGGCGATATCTCGGAAGTGATGTCGGAAGGTGGAACTTCAGTTGGGGAGGACTCTGCGGCGTTGACAGCTCTTATCGATGAGCGACAACAACAGCTCTCTTCGCAGCAAGACGCGCGTATAAATGAGCTTATGAAGATGGTTCAGGTCCTGGCACAGGCAGTGCCCCAGTTGGCTGCGAATCAAAATGTGGGGACGGGAGAAGCTGTTGCGTCTCCTGAGGCCGCGAAATCTGGTATGTCTAGTTCTGGTATGCACTCTCGCGTTGCGGGTGGTACTGCGAGCGTACCTTTGCCTCCTCTGGCGGAAATGTTGAAGAGTTTCAAGTCTGATCAGCTTTATTCTGGTCAGGACGCAGAAAATGACAGCAAGTGGCTGGAATTCCGCGGTAAAATTGTGCCATGTTTGCGTCACCGGGCGCTGGCGCTGCTCTTATCTGACGCGCGCGACTTGGAGGACATCAAGAACGACGAGCACTTCTCTGTGGCAGCGAATCAGTTGTTTCACGACTTTCTGTCGGCCGTGACTTCCAAGACGGCAAATGCGGTGGTGCAGACGTACAGTGAGGAGGCGAATGGTATATTGGCCTGGCGGCAGTTAGTTAAAATGCGTCGGAGCACGGGCCCTGCGTACTTTGTGAGGCAGGTCCAGGCTCTGCTTGATGACACGAAGAAGTTTGCATCGCTTGCTAACCCACTGCCGTTCTTTCTGAGTGCGCGGCAACTTCTCGACAGGGTGAAGGAATATGCGTGCACGAGCGAATTCCTGCCGACCGGTGAGAAATTTCATGTTGCCAGCCTGGAGGCGGTCTTTGTGGCTATGGTGCTGAAATTCTTGAACCCGGCGTATGTTGTGGTACGTTCTATGTACTCCAAGAACAAGATACCGTCGTTCCAGGAGCTGAGTGACGCGGTGTGTGACCACTTCGACAACGTTATAGCTACTTCAGCGGCAGCTACGGAGACGGGTGCTGGAATCGTGGAGGACAGGCGCAAGCAGGAGGAGCAGAAACGTACTGTGATGCTCAAGAAGGTTCCGTGCCCCATATGTCATATGACTGGGCACTCGTCCAAGGAGTGTTTTGTGACTAACGAGGGCAAGCGGGAGGAGTTCCTCAAGAAGAATCCCAAGAGGAGGGACGCGATAATGAAGAGGGTCCAGGACTACCAGAAGCATGGGAAGCTACCCAATCGTGCGGCTGCTGTCACTGAAGCTCAGCAGGACCCTGGTGTGGATGCTTCTGGGGAGGCTCTGTATGCAATCTGTGAGCTGGACAGTGTGGTTACCTGTTTCTCTGAGGACATGCCCCAGTTTATCTCTGGTTACATTGGGGAAGACTATGCTGGTGTCTCCCTGTACAACTACTATGCAGTTCTGGGTGGACTTACATCTTCTGAGAATTCTTTCCCAGTTGGAGAAGAGGGCCAATCTGTGAGTGGTGTCTGTCGGTGGAGGTCTGATGCTTCTGTGAGAGGGCACTCTGCATTGAAGAAGCATGGTAAGAGGTCACACCCTTATGTGCCCAACAAGCATCGGTTCTTGTTGAACAAGCACAAGTACTTTCCGGTGGCTCCAGTGTACGACTCGTTTGTGTACATTGACACTCTGTGCACGGCCCTCCCTGGGAGGAAGCTTGAGCCTACCCAAGCCCTGTGGGAAGCAGGAAGGGAGCAGCATCTTGGGACTGGATATCAGATATCCCCCAGGCAGCCATGGTACACCACGGATGTCCAAGGTGTGCATAGTATGTTCATGGGTGGCTCTGTGGAAGTGTCGGACAGGGCATTGAAGGTGCTGGAGGATCATCACTTTCCTGCTGTTGGCAGAGTGGTGTGCCAAGTGAAGATGGAGTGTGCCAAGCACCTTGTGGCGGAGCAGCACGGTCTACTGCAGCGTCTGATTGAGAAGGAGCCGGTCATGGTGCGAGGGTCCTTTGAGAAGTTGCAGTCATGGGTGACTTTGCTCAGCATGGTCACTCGGGACACGGTGCAGGCGGTTGAGGACTTCTGGACCTTGCTGGGATATGGTTATGAGGATGATTGGGACTTTGACTCCTCGTCTGGTGGCAGTGACGGTTCAGATCACAGTGGCTATGACTCTGAAGGCTCTTCTCATCGTGGTGATGACTCTTCGGATCCAGAAGATCATACCTCTGGAACCACACCAGATGCCTATGTGGTGCATGGTGTTGAGCAGGTTTCCTTTCAACATGCCTTCTCTTCTCACCCATTGCCTGAGTATGTGCATGCACTGGGTGGCTCTGATGTCAGTTTCATGACACCTGCAAGGGTTGCTGCTCGCCATCATGCCTGGGCCTGTCACACACTATCTAGACTCGGATGTGTGCCTGGTCTCAGTGATTCCTCTGACTCGGATGAGGAAGATTATGCGTCAGATACTGTGCCAGCTCTGGAGGATGCCTCTGACTCGGACGAGGAGGATGGTGAGCACTCATGGCAGCCCTTTGAAGGAGTGGGTATCCCCTCTGATGATTGGGCATCTGGGCTGTTTTATCCTCATTGTGGCGGTGACTCTGGTAACTCCATCAGTGCTCTGGATGCAGCTTCTGACACTAGCTCGGATTATGATGGCTATGCTTCAGAGGATATGCCTGATCTGGTGGACGCTTCGGACTCGGACGAGGAGGACGAGGTGTGCATGTTGCAGCCCCTTGAAGGAGTGGGTGGCGTCCCCTCTGATGATTGGGCATCTGGGTTATTCTCTCTCCCTTGTGAGCAACACCTCTGCCTCGAGAGCGCTGACCCTGGTACTGGTGCTGATTGGTATGATGATGCGCCTGATCTGGAGGATGGCAGTGGCTCTGATGATGACGAGTCAGGTGACTTACCAGGGGGGCATCCTATATGCACCCCACTTGCCCTGTGTGTTGCATCGGCGCACAGCAGGACTGACACATTCACCGGCGACCTGCCATTGGCTGCAGGCGGTGGTCAAGTGGCCATGTTGGACAGTGGTGCCTCCAAGCACATATTCAACTCGATGGCTAGCTTTGGGAGTGACTTTGATGCCACTTCACATTCCACTTTCAGTGTGGTGCAGGCGGGCACTGTCTCATCGGAGGGCAGTGGCACGGTGACATTTGCCAAGCTGGATGTGCTTACTGGGCGCGCTGTTGGGCTGCAATTCACTGGTGCACACTGTATCCCTGGGCAGCCTTTCAATTTGGTGTCAGTGGTGGCGCTTGAGGATGCTGGTTTCAGTGTTGACTTTGGGGCCAGGCGGATATCCAGTGAGGGGATAACATTCTCATTCTCCAGGGTTGGCAACCAATACATCATATATGAGGATCGGGTGACTGGCGCTCTGGATGCATATGTAGCCTGTGCAGCATACCACGATGACTCTGACCGAGATAAGTCGGACTGGAAGTTTGAGGGGGCTGCAAAGCACATCGAGGAGCATGGGCCGTTCTCTCTGGAACTCTTTGCCTCTGATGACAACCACATCTTGGGCAGCTATTGCACCGCTGGTCGCTCTTGCTTTGACAGGGACTGGGCAGGTGAGGCGTGCTATGGCAACCCTCCCTATCAGCATGATATCATCCTGAAGTGCCTGCAGAAGGCACTCAGGGATTTTGATAGGGCACCTCAGTCCACCAGGTTTCTTTTGGTGTTACCCAAGTGGGAGACTGCAAGCTGGTGGCAGCTTACGTCGCAGTTTGCCATTGTTCATGAGTATCCTGCTGGGGAAACTATATTCTCGGCTCCACTGGATGCATGTTACAACGTGGAGCACCTCGAGATGTGTGGAGAAGACAGGGTGTGGGTCAGAGAGACCAAGTGGCCAGTGGTGGTACTGTACAAGGATGGGCATACAGCTATGAAGATTGACGCCAAGATGCTTGCACATCTTCGGCTTGGACATGTTGGCGACATCACCATGCAGGACATGCTGGACGAGGGGGTCCCCATGGGCATCACGGCTGCGCAGTATGCCAAGAGCCTGGTGCTGCGCTGCTCGGAGAGGTGTGTCTCCTGCAGACTGACCAAGGCCATCAGACCTTCTATGAAGCCTACGGGCAGGGAGAGGGCTGCGGAGATTGGGTTGTTGGTGTGGTCTGACACCTGTGGGCCTTTCAGGCACAGTGCTGGTGGGTACAGGTGGTTTGTTCTCTTCTTGGATGATTGCACATCCTGGTTGTGTGTGTACTTCCTGAAGAGGAAGTCCGACTACCTGGGGGCGCTGGAGGAATTCCTGATCGAGGTCAAGAAGCACAGGAGCCGCATGGGCCTGGAGGAGAAGTACCACATGGTCCTGCACACTGACGGCGACTCGACTATGATTGCTGGGCAGACGCAGCAATACTGCAAGGAGAGAGGCATTGAGCAGCGGCATGGGTCACCATACCTCCACGAGAACCAGTCTCGGGTTGAGAGGTCCCACAGGACGGTGCAGGCCATGGCTCGGGCAATGCTGGTGACCTCTGGCTTTGGTGTGGAGGTATGGCCGCTATCTGTTCGGCACACCGTGTACACCTTGAACAGGACCTTCCAGCGACCTCTGCACAAGCAGTCCCCCTACTTCATACTGTATGGGAAACACTATGACCTCTCCCTTCTTCGGGTATTTGGCTGTCTGGCGTATGCCTTTGTGGACCCGGACAGCAGGGAGCATAAGCTCAGTGACCGAGCGAAGCAGCTCAGGTACGTTGGTCACTCTGAGGTCTCCTCGGCCTACTTACTGTATGATCCCGAGTCCGGCAAGATCGTCAAGTCTGGTATGGTGAGGTTCCATGAGGCTGTCGACAAGCTGGGCAAGGTGGTCACCACGTGGGATCCTTCAGCAGTGGCCCCACTGAGTACCAACTTCATGGTGACGGTGCTGGATGCGGAGTATCATGAGGCCCTTCCCAGTGGTTTGGGAGATGATATTCTTGGCATTGGTGCCTATTTGCCTGATGAGAGCGACGAGATCTTGGCAGTGCTGAAGGTGCAGGCTGGCGATATGGTATGCTGGGTGAGCCTCAGAGACTATCTAGATGGCCAGCCCAAGCATATGAGTGCTGTGCGCTCGGCTATGCAACATGGTGACCTCAATGTCGACTACCCACTGTTCACTGAAGTCATGGCGGATGCTGGGAAGGAGAAGCTGGAGGCTGGGATCATATGCGCACGGGCTGTGGGACCCAGCTCATTCCCATACTGTGTGATGCTGCTCACAAACTTCACGCACATCGATCTGCCATTGGGTAAGGTGCATTTCCCTCCTGAGCACACATGCTTGGCAGCAGCTGTGAAGGCGTGTGCTGGAGGATCAGTGGATGTGCTGCCACCAGGGGTGACTGAGCCGAAGGGGGTCAAGCAAGCTATGGGGGCGCCAGATGCTAATGAGTGGATGGAGGCTATCCAGACAGAGCTGGAGGCCCTGGTTACGGTCAAGCGGGCTCTCGAGATGATGGACAAGGAGGATGTGCCCCCTGGGGTTCACCTGTTGGACATGGCTCTGGTGTTGAAGGTCAAGCTGGACAAGCATAGGCAGTTGCAGAAGCGCAAAGCGAGGGTGTGTGTGAGGGGCAACAAGCAGGAGTATGGTGTCGACTATTTCGACACCTTTGCCCCGTGTACTCAGTTGTCTTCGGTGAGACTGGTTATCATTCTGGCGCTGAACCTTTCCCTGCAGGTGTATCACATGGATGTGGAGACAGCCTTCCTGAACTCGACCCTCGAGGAGGATCTATATGTCCAGCTCCCTAGGGGGCTGGAGTATCAAGGGAGGACGTGTGCCAAGCTCCTCAAGGCGGTGTATGGCTTGAAGCAAGCGGGCAAAGAGTGGTTTGAGACCAGCGATGCTTTCATCATGGCCTACGACGAAAGGATGAGGCGCAGTGATGTTGAACCCTGTCTGTATTTCATCAGGGACTCTGACATCACAGTCATTATTCTGGCATATGTTGATGACTACATTGTGGCCACTGACAGTAGCACGTGGTATGACAGCTTCGTGGCAGCCTTCAACTCCCAGTATGCCTGCAAGGACTTGGGTGTTCTGGACCTTGTGATGGGTATTGGTGTGCGCTGGGGCCCTGGGGTGGCCTATCTCTCCCAAACTGGGTACATCTCCCAGATGATTGACACCTATGGACTCAAGGATGCCAAGCCTGCTAGTCTGCCCATGTCCCCAGGATGCTCTCTTACCCCATCTGATGGCAAGGATACCACCATCCCCTTCAGGGGGCTGCTTGGGCAACTGCAGTGGATTGCAAGGTGCTCACGCCCTGACATCATGGCAGCTGTATCTGCTCTCTCCAGGTTCTGTGCGTCCTATGGCCCAGAGCACTTTGTGGCACTGAAGCAGGTTGTCAGATACCTCAAGGGCACCATGGGCTACGAGCTGGTGCTACGAGCAACCTCTTCTGTGCCAAGGGGGCTGGGTCTGGCATGTGGAGCACTACCGATGTGCATATACACTGATGCTGACTATGCTGGCTGCAAGACAACGAGAAAGTCCACATCTGGCATTGCTGTCTACCTGTGTGGGAGCTTGCTCATCTTCTCCTCGATCATGCAGAGATGTGTATCGCTGTCGACTACCGAGGCTGAGATCATTGCCATGTCTGAAGGGGCTCGGGAGATCAAGTACATCATGAACGTGCTGAATGACTTGGTGGACATCCGCAACCCGGTGCCTATGTACTGTGACAATCAAGGGGCCATTCATTTGGCCTCCGATTATGTCAACAACAACAGATCCAAGCACATTGAGGTCAGGAATATGTACATCCGAGAATTGGTGAAGTCCGACACAGCGGAAGCCTTGTATGTCTGCTCAGCGGACAACACCTCGGACATCTTCACCAAACCTCTTCCCCTACCACTATTCCTTAAACACAGGGAAAGCTTGGGCATCATGAAGTTGCAGGACACCACCTCTGAAGACTGAAGACTGAAGGGGGCACCATCCCATACTCTGGAGCTGGAGGGGCACCATCCCAAGAACTGGATATTGCTGACTGAAGGGGCACCATTCCCAAGAACTGGCAGTAGGACAACTAGACAGTCACCCTTTAGAAGGGGTATTGGAATCTGCAAGTGCTGCTGATCAGTTTGGTGTAAAGCATGACTATCTAGACCTTGTACAGTAGTCAGGATGCTCAAACCCTGAAGAAACCCTAAAGAAACACTGTGGAACCCTTAGATCTAGATCTGTAGATCTGCTGAACTAATCGTGGCCGTCAGATCACTGATGACCATCGGGAAGTGCGTAATGACTCCATCTGTAGTAGTCAGGAGTGTCACTGCGGTCGGTATGAACACGACAGTGACACGTAGGAGTCTGTTTCGTGAACTTTCACATAAGATCGCCTAATCGCCCAATCAGTAATGATGGCGCGCAAATGTTCGTGTCGTTTCGAGCTACGAACTGATATATCTTTTGATAATGAAAGTTTACGCTTGCTTTTGTGTAACCGAAACTCTCGAAATCCTACATCGGCTGCTGTCGTACACGAAGCAGAGCTCCTTCGTACTTCAGCAGCGTAGTAACTCACGGGCGCGCCTCGATGAAGAACATCACAGCGTCCCACTTTGAGGGCCCGAGCAGCTCGGACCCTCCCAGCCTGCTCGGAGTGAACAGGTCCCTGCGCCGCGGCATGATCACCACCTCGGTGGCCAGGGCCTCCAGCTCCCTGAACCAGGACTGTCCCGGCCAGTACGGAGCCACCACCGTAGCAGCGGCCCCCTCCTCCCGCAGCTTGTGCGCCACCTCGTCCAGCAGCGCCCACGGGGGGTTCACCCAATTGTTTTCCCCCCGCCAGTCGTACGTCAGAGAGTCCACACCTTCGCACTTCGGGTCCTTCCACGCAGCGTAGTACCGAGGAAGCTGCGCGGAGATCTCGGAAGCGAACCGGTCGACTGTGTAGGGGCCCCACTGCTTGTTGGCCCACACGAACCAGTCTCGATTGAGCCGCCAGTCGTCCAAATCCTCGCAACGAGAAAGGTTGTCGGCCCACACGTTGGCCTCGCTGCGGATGTAACGAGCCTGCAACTCGATGTCGTGCAGATCCAGTAGCAGCCAGAGCCTCCTCATTCTCCTCATCAGGTCCGGGTTTCTGGAGGTGAAGTGCGAGAGCATTGCCACCACCGCCTGGTTGTCGCAGTAGAGCCGTACGACCTTGCCCTCCAGCTCCTTCAGGAACGCCTGTACGGTCTTGTACACGGCCTCCAGCTCCAGGTGTGTGATGTGCCAGTTGCGCATCTCGTCTGACCAGAAACCTCTCGCAGGGAACTTCAGGTTCAGCACTCCTCCCCAGGCCGTCATCGAAGAGTCTGTGTGTACCTTCGCTCTCGTCGGGGATCTCCAGATCTTGCGCCCGTTCCACCTGCTCATCACAGGCAGCCTGGACCACCATTCTAAGTCCCCCCGATCTGCACACGAGATCTTTACCTTTGCTCCCCAGCTGCGTTTCTCTGCCAGCACGAAGTAGAGCTCTCGTAGGTAGAGCCGCGCCGCTGGTACTGCCAAGTACACGGATTGGCAGAGTCCCGTGAAGGAAGCCAGTCTCCTGGCAGGAATCCACCTCCGATTTCTCGCTGCGTCGCACAGGATCTCCTTCGCCCTGGTGTGGATTTTGTGTACCCGTCGTTCTGTTACACGGAATTGTCCCAGCTTCAGGTCCACCTCCAAACCGAGGTGCTCCACCACCTGTGTAGGCTCCCATTGGCCTTTCTTCTCGTTCCGCCGTAGGCCAAGTCGATGAAGCACCAGTTGAACTTTTTCTCGACGCAGAAAGCCTTCTCTCTGAGAGTCGACCAGCGCCAGAAAATCGTCCATGTACGGTAGTACTCGCATTCCGCTGTGACGGTTCGCGTTCTCGCCAGCACCACCTGCTCTGCGACGGACTGACCATCGCTGTCGTACTGCGGAACCGTCCCGCGGCCTCCTGATTTTTCTGCAATCTTCCGCTGCCTGTGGAGAACGTAGAGCTTCCACCATCACGCGTACGAACTTGCAGAACACCCTCGGAGCGTCGTTCCACCCGAACGGCACCGCTGAACATTGAAGCAGGTCCCCTTGCAGGTCGAACTGCATGAAGCGTTGAAAGCCCGGGTGGATCCCCAGCGCATGAAAACCGTCCTGGAGGTCGAAGCTGAAGCACCAGTCGCCCGGTTTCGCCAGTCTCCTTAGTTTCTTCAGCGTCTCCATCTTCACGCGATTCTTCACACACCACTGGTTCAGCCATCGGAAGTCCACCACCAGTCTCCACTTGTCCGTACCCGGTTTCCGCACTAAAAAAGCGCGAGAAACATGAGATTTTCTCCTCGCTCTCGTCCAGGCACCGTTCTGTAGCAGCCTTTCCTTCTCCGCGTCCAGCCACACCTGCTGCTGCCGCATAGCATCCCTCAGTGACACCCCGTGTTTACAGGTGAAACAGGTGAAGAAAATCTTACAAAATCGGATTTGCAGTGTGCCTCACAGAGTACCGTAGGTACCCGTGAAGTTCCTGTTTGCAAGAGCAAAAGGAACAGAGCTGAACAGGCGTGTCGCTTCGTGGCTACTTGTACATCCTGTTTGTGTCACGGAGCTACATGTGTCATTCGGCTCTACTGCAGCAGGAGTCACGGATTCTGAAAGTCTGAAACCACAAAAATTCTGTTGCACTCCAATTTGAACATAATATCTCCTCGCCAGTTGTCACGATTGCCCGGAGAATGTCACCCTTTGCAGTGCAGTGATCAGCAAATCCAGCACTTAGATCACGGGGTCTGTGCTAGGTTGCTTAGGCCACGTGGCATACGTGCTAGGTGGCAATGGACAGCTCCAGGGAACCCGCACTAATGTTGAAATCGGAGCCTTAGTTCACTTGATCCTGGTGGGGTTACATATTCCAGCCTGGTAGGACTTTCTTAAGCAGCCTGCTTGCTCGATTACCGATGGTATAAGATATCGGCACAAGATTAAGCACACCCAAAAATCGAATTCAATCTTCAAACTACTCAATTTGCAGCAATGAAACCGTTGCCAAATTTCTCAATGACTCAACCCGCCGCAGTCTCTGCCAGACTTTGTTCACACCTGTTAATTTCTCATCTTTCAATCCTCAATTCTTACTGCTTTGGCAAGCGCATTATCTTGACTCAGCACACGCCAGTCGTCTGCAGGCACATTATCTTGACTCAGCACACGCCAGTCGTCTGCAGGCACATTATCTTGACTCAGCACACGCCAGTCGTCTGC
>LGRX02018874.1:0-19251 GCA_001247695.2 Cymbomonas tetramitiformis | reverse complement strand
GTGGTCACGGCTGTTTGAATCGATGAGTCCATCCGGAGCCAGCCATTGCCAAGTGGGTACAATTTTTTGATTGGATATGCTCACTTACTACTTTTTGTTGCAAAGGGTAATTTCTTTTGCGCTCCACAGACGTGCCGCAGTGGGCAGAGCGCGTGGGGCAGGCATGCACTCGGTAAGGTGCATAGTTCCTCTGTGGCAGGCCTCAGCGAATCGGGCAATACATAGCGGGGATCAGAATCGGGCGATACATGGCAATATGGTGTGTAGGCGAGCTGAAGGGGAAGTGGGGATGTGGCTCGATGTTGGGGATTCGGCAGAGTGGTGGTGTGATATTTGTAGAGGTAGCCTCTATCATCGTTATTGACCACAGCTACTTCGTCAATAACACTGGGCATGAGGTGGGACCTGCAGTAATTATACTTTAAGGACTTACACAAGTAGTTCCTCCTTGTCAACAGTTTGCAATTCACGGACCATATCTTGCAGTGGGGTGTGACGAAGGGGGATACGGCAGAGGCGTTTGTTCCATGCCGCTATCTTCGGCCTCACATCGTGGCAGAGGTGCGTTCTGGAGAGGCAGAGGTGCGTCGTAGCGAGGCAGAAGTATGTGGTGGCGAAGCAGAGGTGCGTCGTGGCGAGGCACAGTTTGCAATATGATAATGTCACCAGGCGGCGCTACCTCGCTTCTGAGAGTGGTGAGGCTCGGTGAGGGCTAGAATCGGTGTGTATCCTGTGCAGGAAGGTGGCGTGTTGTTTGGAGAAGTGGACATTCTTATGAATATCACTGACAGCATTGTGGCCAACAATAATGCTCCGGTGAGGCATCCAAGAAATAATTATAGATCATGGGCTTGCTCACGTGGCACTTCCCTGTCTTACTTTGAGGGTGCTCTCTTTGCCGTGGCGAGTTTGACAAGGCATAGGCTCAGAATGTGACCGGAGGAACGTTGGGCTATGCAAGCCTCGTGGTTATTGTAAGGCTGGACCCCCTCGCCATGGCAATATGTGGGACAGTTGCCTGAGGGCTGCAGTAGTCGAGCCGGGTTAAGATCTGAGAAAGTTGCTTGAGGGCTGTAGTAGTCGAGCCAGGTTAAGATCTGAGAAAGTTGCTTGAGGGCTGTAGTAGTCGAGCCAGGTTAAGATCTGAGAAAGTTGCTTGAGGGCTATAGTAGTCGAGCCAGGTTAAGATCTGAGAAAGTTGCTTGAGGGCCATAGTAGTCGCAGGTTAAGATCTGAGAAAGTTGCTTGAGGGCCATAGTAGTCGAGCCGGGTTAAGATCTGAGAAAGTTGCTTGAGGGCTGTAGTAGTCGAGCCAGGTTAAGATCTGAGAAAGTTGCTTGAGGGCCATAGTAGTCGAGCCAGGTTAAGATCTGAGAAAAGTTGCTTGAGGGCTATAGTAGTCGAGCCAGGTTAAGATCTGAGAAAGTTGCTTGAGGGCTGTAGTAGTCGAGCCAGGTTAAGAATGATTGAACGAGGGCTCGGATGATGGCTTTGCTATACAGAATGGAGGCGTGGTGAATGTGGACTATTCAGCGCATGTCACCATCACACGGAGCTCCGTGACCGGCAACCGCGCTGACAAGGCAAGGCCTCTTTGCACGGGCGCTTGTCGGGTTTGCTGACAGGGTGAATCGCTGGCAACGAAGGTCTCACGTGAGGGCGTGCTCTGGCTGGGATGATGGTTTGTTGGGCAGTATGGAGGGGCGCTGTACTTCGATATCAATGCCGCGGTAATCATCGCTGACAGCAACCTGACTGACAACAATGCTATCCAAGTAAGGCCTTCTCAGATATGCGTTTAAGAAGTGCTGACGTGGCGCACGTCCCATTGGCAGATGCCATCTCCAAGGGTGTCTTCTTGCTGTTGCAGATTTGAGACAAAGGGGTGATGGTGACAGCTGGCGATGTGTCGCCGGAGATCTGCATGCATGCAGACAGCCTGCACGCCTGGAACCATGGACCATCAGCAATCCGATCACGTGATCATCCGCATGTGTCGCGCTCGTCCAAGCACTCCACTAGATAGGGCACCGGAGAAAGCAGGCGGAGGTCTCGGCAAGGCCCATGGTTGGGGTGGGAGCCTCGTGTAGTCAGGCTGAGCATGGCGAGGCCGGAGCGGTCGCTTTCAGCGTTGCAGTGACCGTGTCCCCTGGGTGCTGCGATGATGGGCTGGGGGACTCAATCGTGGCTTGCTCTCCAGGAGGGGGGTGTGGCATTCACAACCGCGTTGACCACCATCACCTTCATTGCCTGTGATTTGACCGCCAACCTAGCTGTTGAGGTGAGGCTTCAGCACTTGGGCTGGCTCTTCCCGTCGATGCCGCTTGCCATGGTGAGGTGAGGTGAGGTCTTGTGATTGGTAGTTCAAGTGAGGCTTAACGCAATTCGTGCGCGGGGAACTTTGCCCCATTCACAATGTGATCATTTCACGATGGACGTGGGATGGATTCCGTCGTGAGCTCTCCCACGCATGGCCATCTCGCCCCAAAAGGTTTTCTCCTGATGGAAATGAAGATTGCTGATGGTGCAGCGCCAGCCTCCTAGGGGAGTCATCGGTTTGAGTATACCCGATACGTGGCCTCCCTATCCATCCACCAGAGGAAGTCTTGTGAAGCGCGGAGCTTCAGGGTTCCCCGCGGCCGAGTCGGAGCCAACTGTTGAACCCACGCCGCAGAGCCCGAGGCAGGGGCTGGATGGTGGCCTCGGGGAGGCTGCTGGAGGGCGGCGGAGGCAGGGCCAGCTTGCCGGTGACGGAGACGTGCCCCGACGCGGGCGTGGGTGCGGGCGGGCTCTGCAGGGAGGCGGCGTGGCGCACGGCTACACCACCAACATCTTCACCATTACTTCCTGTCATCTGGCCAGCAACGCTGCTGAGGTGAGGCGCTCGTGGCTGCGCTTGACGGGCTTGCTGGCGTTGACGACAGAGGGGGCGAAGGCGAGGCAGGTGTTCGGACTTTGTGCGGAGCGTTCCGCCGATGGTGCACCCTGGGCGCGACCCCCTGCGCGGTGCACCGAACAGTAGTGCGTCGACGAGGCGGTGATTCCGTGATGCGCGTGGGGCGGTGTTGTCCGAGCCCTCTGCCACGTGGTCGCCTCGCTCCGGATGGATATCTTCGCCAGGAGACACCAATCGCTGATGCGTCACTCAACATCGGAGGGTCAGCGCATGCTGCAGCGCGTGTCTCTTCCATTTCCGCGCAGCACTGTCCACCTGTCAATTTGTGCAAACGAGCAATGCTGATGCGGGCCCGATGCATCAGGATCGACAGGAGCACAGTGCTGTGCCGGGACTCCGGGGCGGCGCCAAAGACATGTGTGTCAGGCTGTGCGTGGCGGAACCTGAGGAGCTATCTGCATCAGCGCTGCAATGGCTGCTTGCGATGAGGGCTCGGAGGGCGGCTGGGGCTGCAGCAAGGTGGTGTGGTGTCTTCGAGTTCACATACGACCATCACCTTCACCGCGTGCAACTTGACGAGCAACAAGGCGCTGGAGGTGCGCCCCGAGCAAGCGCGTGTTTGTGCGACGCTGCGGCGAATGTGCGAGCTGGCTTTTGACGGAGATGCGCCTCGATGCGGGCTGGGCGGTGTGATTGGCGCCACAGTTCGGTGGCGTGGTGAGTTCGAAGTTAACGAGTACGATCACCATCGCTGACAGCCTTGTGGCCCACAACACTGCTGATGGGGTGCGACAGCCACATGCCCTCAGGCCTTGCTGACGTGGCGCAACCTCTCACAGGTGTCGGGAGGGAGGGAGGGATAGAGAGGGAGAGGGAGCCATGGCAACTGCTCCTTTTGTATGATTGGCCGCTGATGATATCCCTTCACACACTCGCAAGTATGGCCCATCATTGACGCTAGGGCTCCACCAATGGCGGATCACCAGCTGCAACCATACTGCCACGTGGTGAGTAGGAATAGATTGGTCTTATATATACAATATTTTTATCTGATAAACACGACTGCACAGCATTTAACTTACAGCACTGTAACTGTTAACTTATAAATATGAGAGAGAATAATAGCAGCTTACAGAGCTGCTCCCTTTTATTGTTTTGTGTCCCCGCCAGATACCTTCTGTCCGATAGGTGTACAAACTATAGTCACTACAGTCGACTTTGTGACACAGTGTCTGTACAGTCACACGATCCATATACATTTGATTGTACTTTGAGATGATGATGCAAAATGACAAATGACTGATAAATGATAATGCAAAATGACAGATGACTGATGACTGATAGTGCAGAATGACAGGTGACTACAGGTCACTTTTCCTACTCCTCCGTGCTTCGGAATAAAACGAAGCACCAGAAAACTGGCATTCACCCAGCTTCGCCACATAGTAATCTCATATTGCATGATTGTCCACCGGGAGCTTGACTGAGACGAACTCTGCGAGTAGATTGGCCATGCGTGCAATGTCTCGAGCTGTCTCTGAGTGCGCAACCAGCTCGCCGTTCGCGGTAACCGTCTTCCGCAGCTTTCAAGAAAGTACGAGAGTGCTGCGATTGTGCCTCAGCAGCAAAAGACTCCGGTAAGATGAACTTCCTCCCGTCTCGTACCAAGTTGTAGCGAGAGCTTCCGCTCGCACTTATCAGTTCACGATGAAGTAGCTGCCCGTATCGATCATACTTGTCCTCAAAATACACCGCCGACAGAATATTAAACGGTGAGCCTGGCACGTACTGCGCCTCCACACCGAGCACGTCGAGCTTGCCAGTTGCATGATTCCACAGATTGACGCGCACCACACCGGCACCCTTTGACGTCGTCATTTCCCCGGCCATGACCTGGAAGTTCACGGCCTTCTCAGCACAAACTGTGCTCCCCTCAAAAAAATGAAGATCATTGAACACGTTCTTTGTGGCCATACAATCGTAGTGTAGCACTCGTTGCTGCAGAGCGTCTGCTGTGTACGCACCACGTTGATTATCACAGTGTTGTACGACCGGACAAGCAACCGGTACCTCGTCATGCTCCTCCGCCTCCCAAATTTTCTCGTCCGTCATTTTTGCAGCCGTCGATGACACCGCTGCCGCGACCTTCTCCACCGCCTTGTCGCTCTGTGATTCTAGGTGACGTTTTTTTTCGTTTCGCATACGTTTCCCTGCACTCCGCCTCCCTTGTAGGGTTTCTTTTAATGAACTCCTCCATTTTCTCAGGGTGCAAAAGCCAGCACGACTCTGAAGTATGCTCGCCGGAGCAAACGGCGCATTCCAGCAGTTTACTGTCATTCTTCTTTTTCTCCTCCGCTTGCCGTCGCCTATCAGCTTGTAAGCTTTTTGCCACCGCCGCAGTGTCAGTATCCTGCGCAGCTGCTGCATAGTCTGTCGGATTTTTCTGCTGCAGAACATTTACAAAGAAATAATCACAGCGTTGCATCAACAGCTCAAATGTCGGTTTTGCCTCTTGTCCAAGAGCTGCAACCACCGTTGCATAGTCGCTAGGCAGAGCGGATACGGCAAACGCTAACGTAAGCACCTCGATTGTCCTCTCGTCCAGACTTTCACCACCATACCGACTCAAAGATGACTGAATATCAGCAAACGCACTGAGCTGTTTCACTGGATCTGTTGTGGAGTTCACAGAGAGTTTCGTCATACGTGTCATATACGACGCCAATTGTCCAAATAGTTGAGGCTCCACACGTGCACGCAATTTTCGATACGCCTTGACACCGTCGTTCCCACAACGTCGCACCAAGTCAAACGCGTCACCAGTTGTTACCTGTATTAATATCGCTGACAGCACAGAGCTTGCAACCGTAGCCGAACCCTGTACAGTGATTATACTTCCCGGCCGAGGAACTTCGTCGGCAAAAGGATTAGTCGCTGGTGTCATATCAGCTAGATCTTTCATGTTCGCCACGTCGCTGATAGATTTTTCAGTACTTACTAGTTCCTTCAACTCTGAATAGAAACCGACTGCCGATTCCAACTGTGTACTGAACCTAGTCCAGGCTTCGTACTGATTTCTTTTGTTTCCTGAGTACTTGGAAACACTTCCTAAGGACTTCAAAACACTGTGTACCACCTTTGGTGCATTGTCTGTTGTTATCAGCGTTTCTGCTGACGTCTCCACTTGCTTTTGCTCTGAGGCCGCGAGACGACGTGTTATCACTTCCATCATTTCCATCTGCCTAACTAAAAGCTGAGACAACTGATCCTCCCTACTTTGACTTGTACTTTGCTCTGGATTGTACTTCTGCTCACTTGCTTCCTCCATATCTGAAAACTGGAAACGTTGAGACCGAGTGTGTTTATATACTGTATAGATATCCGGAATCTGACCACTCATATACTAAGCCTCCACGCAGGTTCAACACCGTTGTGGGCCCATAACCTAGGAATAGATTGGTCTTATATATATAATATTTTTATCTAATAAACACGACTGCACAGCATTTAACTTACAGCACTGTAACTGTTAACTTATAAATGAGAGAGAGAATAATAGCAGCTTACAGAGCTGCTCCCTTTTATTGTTTTGTGTCCCCGCCAGATACCTTCTGTCCGATAGGTGTACAAACTATAGTCACTACAGTCGACTTTGTGACACAGTGTCTGTACAGTCACGCGATTCATATACATTTGATTGTACTTTGAGATGATGATGCAAAATGACAAATGACTGATAAATGATAATGCAAAATGACAGATGACTGATAGTGCAGAATGACAGGTGACTACAGGTCACTTTTCCTAGTGAGCCCTTGTTGAATGATTTCATTTTGCAGGGATTGCGAGCTGCGGCTGACGTGTCTCCCAAATGCGAATTGCTGTGGTGAGCAGAGTTCGTCCCGGTTGATGCGAGGATGCGCCCCCGGGCTGTGGCGAGCCGCGCACGTGCGTCACCGTGATGACAACCGTAGGCAAAGCGCGTCCACGGCTGCGTGGGCCTAGTGGCTGCTGTTTTATAGGACCCTTGCGTGTTGGGATGTGCATGGCCAGACCCGCTGCCTGAGCGCGGCAGCGGCCGGGCTAGCTTGGTGGTGACGGAGACGCGGCTCGATGAGGGTCCGGAGAGGGGGTGTGCTGTGCAGTACGGAGGTGTGATGTACACTCCATCATCTAATAACATCACCATTGCTCGTAGCAATGTGACTTCAAACACCGCTGGGGTGAGGGCTTCTCCCATATGCTTGTAGGGTTCAGCCGCTAAGCCACTCCAGTTATAGATGCCCATCCCCAAGGATGGGATCTTTGCTGCGATGAACGCGGGAGGGGCGTCCTCTTGCTGCGATGAACGCGGGAGGGGGCAAGGCTTGGAGTGTGTGAGGTGACGGCTGCTCGTGTGATGCTATTCTCAGTGTCCATGCGACTGTGCTCGCGCCCATGCCATATGCGGCACAACGACCCATTGATGATCCGAGGGATCAATCGCCCGCGTTGATTGGGCTCGCTTCGAAGGGAGTCGTCCACCGTTGATTAGCCACCGCTGCCGAATCACCACCACACAGAGAAGAAGAACTGGAATCTTGTAACGCCGCAGAGGTCGGCGGATGTGCATCTGCAATGCCCGACCTGTCACAGCAGACGCGCGGTTGATGGGGTCGCACGGTGACGTGCGCCTCACGGCTGCTGTGTGGCACGACCCTTGCCGTGGTAGATGTGATCTGGGAGGCTGCTGTAGGGCTGCAGAGATGGTGCCAGGTGTGTGGTGACGTCGTTGCCGCTCGATGTGGCGGGGGGTGGCTGGCCCGCTGTTCAGGAGAAAGGTGGCGTGCTGATGCTGATTCAAGATTCGAACATCGAGATTGTCGACAGCAATGTCACCTTTAACCTTGCTGACGGGGTGAGATTTCAGTGTGAGCCTTCATGGCAATGTGCATAACCTGCGGATGGAGCTTCAAATATGGAGCTCTGGCTGTGGGTTTCGCTTGAATATAAAATCAAGCGCGAAAAACAGAGCCCGCCTCCGAATGTATTTTGAGCATGCGCCGCGCGCTTCGGCGGCAGCGGCTCTGCAGGAAGCATTTTGGAAAAGAAAAAGAAAAAGGGAAACCACGCCCTTTTCGCGAAGCATTTTGATACGTGGAACCTGGAAGCGTTCCGCATTTGATAGTCGGTGCTTGCGGTTCGCCCTTTGGGGCGGACCGTTGGCGGACACGGGAGCAGTAGACCACACGCTGGTTTTTTGTGCCTCTGGTCAAGCCTCAACAGCATCGGCATCGTGAAGTTGGGGGCGTGGCTTGAGACGCGAAAATCTGTTTGAAAGAGAGAGGAGAAATTCGTGCGCGTAGCGGGGTGCGTCACAGACCGTCGCCAAGTAGCGCCGCGTCAACATTGCTGCGTCTCATCCGTCCGAATCTTTCGACGTGGGGCCTTCGACTGTTATCTTCTGGAGCTGCTCGATGTGACGCACACGAGCTGTTACAGTTTTCTGTGTCACACATTTTCCTTAAAGACCAGATTGGGGTGCACGTAGTTTTACTCGATGTTCATTGGGTGTGAGAAACCGTCCGGCGGCACATCGGAATTCTTGACGCAGCCTCTAAATAAGGCCTCTAAATCTAAGAAAGCCTCTAAATTTCGATGCTTTGGGGTTTGAAATCGCATAAGCTGCTTACAATACTTCAAGTGTGTATAAAGAAGGGCCTCGCACAACAGAAAGTATGCACAAAGCTGGGAAGGGTAACACCCCAAACGCTTCTGTGTCTAACCAAGGTCCAGGAGCAGAGCCGCTTCTCCCCATGGACTTTCTCTCCCGATGGACTTTCTCTCCCCATGGACTTTCTCTCCCCATGGACTTTTTCTCCCCATATGGACTTTTTCCCGGTTTCGATCTGAAAAAGTGCGGTCGCTCGGTCAGAGAGATCAGAGAGTTAATAACTAATAATAGAAGGAACTCCAAAGTCGTGACAGTTGCTAAGGGTGCACTGGCCGAAGCAGAGGCGAAAGCGAGACAACGAAAATCAGATGGTGACAAGGCAACTGTTGGCAAGCTGGTGAGGCAGAACAGTCGGCGCTAGCGCGAGCCGTGGGCTTGTGCACAAGCAGAGCCTGGGCAGTGCACTGCGGAAAGATGGCCAACAGAAAAGGCACAAAAAAAAAACCCAACTCGCATGCAGATATGAAATGGTAATCAATTAGTAGTACATACCAGCCGTTGGAAGCCGCGTCCTCGGAAGGCCCCCCGCCGCCTTCACAGCGGCCACCTCCTGCTCGTTCGAGGGCCGCGAGGCATTGGTGCTACTCACCGTCAACCCGTGAATACTCTTGTAAGGGTGGCCAACGGTTTGGACGGTCCATTGGCCAGACCCCTTCACCGTTGACCACCTTGCGTAGAGGTAGTCGTTCCGGGCTGACTGGATGCTCCTCCGCAGGTATTTGTTCCCCGCGGACTCCTCGTAGACGAGAGGGTTGTCCAGGCGTCCCCGAGCCCGCTTGCTGAACTCCTCGAAAGCCTCCGGCTGCTCATCAAGCAGGATCGTCTCGAAGAAAGTTCCCCTCTCCGCAAGTTCCTCTACATCACACGAGCACACAACATAGTTAGCTACGTGCGTATTTTTGCGCAGGCAGCCTGAGACAGCGTGTCAGCAGTGCACTGCTGACACATGTTGTGTGCTCGTGTGATGTAGAGGAACTTGCGGAGAGGGGAACTTTCTTCGAGACGATCCTGCTTGATGAGCAGCCGGAGGCTTTCGAGGAGTTCAGCAAGCGGGCTCGGGGACGCCTGGACAACCCGCTCGTCTACGAGGAGTCCGCGGGGAACAAATACCTGCGGAGGAGCATCCAGTCAGCCCGGAATGACTACCTCTACGCAAGGTGGTCAACGGTGAAGGGGTCTGGCCAATGGACCGTCCAAACCGTTGGCCACCCTTACAAGAGTATTCACGGGTTGACGGTGCGTAGCACCAATGCCTCGCGGCCCTCGAACGAGCAGGAGGTGGCCGCTGTGAAGGCGGCGGGGGGCCTTCCGAGGACGCGGCTTCCAACGGCTGGTATGTACTACTAATTGATTACCATTTCATATCTGCATGCGAGTTGGGTTTTTTTTTTGTGCCTTTTCTGTTGGCCATCTTTCCGCAGTGCACTGCCCAGGCTCTACTTTTGTGGGAAGTGGTTACCTTTTTTTTATATAAGGCTGTGTGTGCGTGACGCGTGGCTAACACCTGGTCGGCGTTCACGGCCTTCATCATTTTACATAACGCTTTTGACCTGCTCGCTTTTGACCTGCTCCACGGTCAAAAGTGCAGCAAGCCGGCACTGAAGCAGTGCGCCGCAGGGAACTTGCACCCTAGTGCGCGCGGTAGGGTGCAGTGCGGGGATGCCGTCGGGACCCCCCCCTCGGAAGTCTGGACTGGGATGCATCCCCAGCCAGCGCAGCACCATCGTTAATCTTGACCAGGCTAACCGTGGGTTCGTGACATCTGGGCCGTTTGATCAAAGCTGGGCCTGGGCGATGCAGTGACTGCCGCAGCTTGGTTCTGAGGGAGATGCGGCTCGGTGTGTGGGATATTGGGTTTGATCTACAGGATGGTGGTGTAGTGTGTAGCAGTACACGTACGAACATCACCATCGCTAATAGCAGTGTGATCGGCAGTACTGCTAATGGGGTGAGGCCTCCTCGCATGAACAGTCAGGACTTACTGGCATGGCGTATCCCTCAGCCAGATGCCGGCCGCGATAGTGCCCTGTTGTCGTGTTTTAATGTGGGAGAGCGTGAGGGCAATTGTGTGAAGACGACGGCCCGCATGACACCAGTGGCGATGGCAATGCGGTAGTTCCCTCGCAGTGCATCGTGCATACGCAGCAAAATCCAGTGGAAAGCGCAAAACTGGGCCTTGCCCGGGGCGGAGGGGTTCAATCTGAACCAATTGGAACTCAATCGGAAAATTAAAGTAACCCTCGCAGTGGATGGCGGGATTTGGTGGACTGCTGTCGGGCTGCAGAGACGGTGCCAGGTTTGTTGCGAAGTGGCAGCGGCTCGATGTGGCAGCGGGCGGTGGCTTGCGGCGCAGGTGGGAGGTGGCGGGGTGATATACATGGACAGCGAGATGGACATCACCATCACTGAAAGCTTGTTTGACGGCAATTCGGCTGCGGAGGGGGTGCGCTCGCAGACATGTGGACTTGCTTCCTGCAGGAGATGCTGAGTGGCCCATTAGCGACACCAGGGCCCCATCAGCGACACTAGGGCCCCCATTAGCGACACCAGGGCCCCATCAGCGACACCAGGGCCCCCATCAGCGACACCAGGGCCCCCATCAGCGACACCAGGGCCCCCATCATGACTTACCAGGGCCCCATCAGCGACACCAGGGGGCCCCCATTAGCGACACCAGGGCCCCATCAGCGACAGCAGGGCCCCCATCAGCGAACACCAGGGCCCCCATCAGCGACACCAGGGCTCCCCTCGACAACGATAGGGGCTCAATCATTAAATTTACCGCTCTCGTTAATCGATTGGATCATTGCTCAAGTGCCAGGATGCAGGCCACTCGGGGGTGCTTTTGTCCCTGGTGGCTTGGAGGATTTGAGGGTTGGTGGATATTGGGGGAATGAATGACAGACTGGTGGCATAGCGGTCATACGCCACAACGGCAGTCTGACGGTGGCCAACAGCCGAATGCTGAGAAGCACTGCGGCAAAGGTACACCGCAACTGCGAGAGGAGAGAAGCCACTTCCCGCCAGAACAGCCTGCAGCCGCATCGGAGGAGCTCTCGTTGAGCTCCCTGTTCGCTGGCTTGAAAGCTCCAGGAAGCCGCACCCTCTCAGGGCACGCCTGCGGCATGAAATGAGAAGCGTGTTACGTTATCCATTAGTACATCTAACCTACGTCCCAACTGCCACCCCTGATTCTCTGGATGTCACTTATGGTCAGTGTGGGAGCCTGTTGAGATGCCGATCGGATATGAAGGTGGCGGTGTGCATGCGCCACATCAGCGTGCGTTGACCGGCGCCCGGCTCCCTGGGGTGTGCGGCGCAGTGCGGCGGCGCGCTTCACCTCGTGGGCTCGAGCGGCGCCCTGAGCAACATGACCGCCTCTGAGAACTTCGCCCTCGACGGCGGCGTGGTTTGCCTGGAGGCCGGCAGCCACCTGGCCGTGGCGGGCAGTATCTTCCTCGACAACGCTGCCTTGGACATGGGCGGAGTCATTTACGCGACCGCGAGCGCCGTCGATATTTCAGGGCAGTCCGAGCTAAGGGGGAACAACGCGTCCTCAGGGGGCTGCGTATGGGCATCAGTGTCCGATGTCAGGGTCAGTGGCAGCACGCTTGAATCGAACATGGTGACGAACGTCGGCGGAGCCCTCGCGGCCTCCTCCGAATCCGTGGTCAACATCACGCACACGAGCCTCTCTCGAAACGCGGCGCAAAGCGGCGGAGCAGTGAGCGTGGCCTCCAGCTCCCTGGCGTTCGCCATGGACAACTGTCACCTCAACGGCAACCACGCCACGCAAGGTGGAGCCGTCTACATGAACACCCCCGAGCGCAACGTCTCGCGAGTGCTCCGCAGCTTAAACCTCACGTCCAACACCGCCTTGGTCAACGGCCCGAACGTGTTTTGGGAGTACGGGGAGGACGAGGCCGAGCCCGAGTGCGTCAATTGCTCGCATCACCCAGTCTCGGAGGCGCTGCAAGCCAGCAGCGCGATGAGGTTCGTGGTGTTGCAGAATGATACCACCGTCACGAATGGTTCCACCATTTATGCCGCGAGTGGCAGCGTTTTCTCCCCGCAGCTGGTGTATGCTGCCCTGGACTTCTATGGCGCATTGACCCTGGCCAGCGACGAGCTCCTGGTCCTCGCCACGACCTCCGAGGGCGTACTCTCCGGGCTGTACAACGCCATATACAGCACCCAAGGGGCGCTGTTCACCGATCTCTCCCTGATCGCGACACCAGGGCTCCCGGTTGAAATAGGTTTTGAGCCGCAGACGTACCGGTGGGAGAGCATCAGTCTCACCGTGATCATGGAGTCCTGTCGGGATGGTGAGCGATACATCGAGAATGCTCGCACCTGTGAGGTGTGCGCGGAGGGAACCCTCAAGTTTGATAATAGCACCGATGCCTGCTACGAATGTGGTGATCAGGGCATCGCATGCCAAGGTGGCAGCAGGTACACCTTGGACGATGGATATTGGCTTGCCGCGGTGTCAGTCGCCAGGTGTAGGGAGGCGGGAAATGACGCCGAGGAATGCGTTTTCGAGCGCGTCTACGCCTGCGATATAGAAGCGGCGTGCACGTCCTCGGACCGCACGAATGCGGATGACGAGGTGGCGGTCTCGACCAGCTCTCAGTGCGCGGAGGGTTACCGGGCGGACGTGCCACTGTGCAGCGTGTGCGATGCGGGGTACGAGATGACGTGGAAACGCTGTAAGCTCTGCTCTGAGACGATCGCAGAGTACATTGTGCAGCTGTTTGGACTTCTGATTGGCCTGCTGCTCGCTTTGACGCTGCTATGGTATCTGTTGAAGAGGTACCACCAGAGGAGTGTCACCAAAGCCCACAGTGCGGATGAGCTTGGGGAGAGGAACCCCGGGAGTGGGATGGGGGAGGTCTTCTCATCGTACATACAGATTATGACCCAGCATTTGCATGTGTTGCCGGAGGACGTATTCCCATCCGTATACTACGACTTTATCAAATGCTTCTCCGTCTTCGACTTCAGCCTGGTGAGCTGGGTGAGTGTGCAATGTTTGATCGCGGGGTCCACCTCGGGGCCCACTTTCGAGGAGGTGATGGGCTTCGGAACATTCTATTTCGAGTTTCTGACCACCACCGTAACGCCTTTTCTCATTGCCCTGTCCGCGATGGGCCCCTTAACCCGGAAGCTCAAGAAAAAATCCCAGGTTTTCTGGAGGGCGAATATGACCCATGAAAGCCAAAAATCACCGGCGCCAGAGCCGTCCGGTGATGACGACGTGGCTCACCCCGACGTGACCTACATGATTGCCAGCTTCATGCTGACATTCATTCATCCCTCCGTGTCGACGGCATGCTTCAATGTATTCTTTTGTGACGGCATCCACTTTGAGTCCGAGCAGATCGACTACTTCCTGCACTCTGACCGCTCGGCTCAGTGCTTCACTTCCCAGTGGTTCTCGTTCATGGCGCTGGCCATTTTCGTCATCCTGGCGTACGTCCTCCTGTTGCCAATAGGCCTGATCGTGTTAACCTTCAACTTGCATGGCCGAAAGAAAGTGAAACTTGGATCCCAGTATCGTTATGTCAGAGAACGTGACATCTGCATTGAATACGAGACGATTGGGGAGGCCTCGGATTCTGATGTGGATGAAGGTGCGTCTGACGAGGGCTCCAGCGATGGCTCAAGAGAGGGCACAAGTGAAAGCTCCAGTACCGGGTCAAGTGACGGCTCGAGCGCCTCATCTGAAGCTGCTGCCTGTTACAGCATCGTAGACCCAGCCACTGGGATGCTGCTCGCGGTTGAGCCGGTATTTATAGAAGGAGCCGATCCAGGTAGTGGGCTGGGCCACATGGAGAGCAGACTCGATGATCCCGAAATTGCCAAGATCTTGGAACCATATGTAGGTCCCTACCGAAGGGAATATTTCTATTGGAGCGGAGTGGACATTCTCATCAGGCTATCGCAGACATCAATGGTGGTGCTCGTAAAGATGATGGGCGACGATTATGACGTCCTCTATCTATCGGTTGTAACAGTGCTTGCCCTGGCAACCCATTCATATGTGCAGCCGTATGTTTCTTCGGACACCAATATCTTGGAAACACTGAGCTTACTCAGTCAATCTATGGCTGTCCATGGTTACATTGCTACAGGCTTCATTCACGAAGACGGGTCCGATGAAAGTGCTGCAACCGGTATTGCACTTCTCCTCGTGCAAACTGCATTTCTCGTAGCAATGTGCCATAGTTTCATGCGAATGTTGAAATGGGAGTATGAACACGAGCTCGGTGACCACATCGATACCGCTCGTAGAAAGGGGGGAAAGTATGTGACTCAGATCGTTTCCGCCATCAAGAGATCTCGGCGCACCACCCTTGGACTTGAACTTGATGGTAAGATTGAACAATCAACAGGGAATTGTTATTAGAGAATGGGTGAAAGGAGATGAAGTCAAAGTTTCCATGTTTCCGCGGCTAACCATGCTTTGGATAAAGATTACCTGGTCCACTTAAAGGACAGTGAGCCACCGAGTCATGCACGGAATGACCTGTTTATACTCTGCAATAAATGCCATATAGACTGTCCGTAGATGCTTCTAGCGCAGGACCTAGTAGAACCTAGTATAATTTCCAGAGAGTTTGCGTGCACCGTAAATTTCTGCACGTCACCGACTTTGGCACCCTTCGTTGCGTGCATTTCTGCTGAACAGATATGTGCCATACTAAGATACCTTTATTTGTTGTGTGACCTTATCTGATGCATACATAACTGGACATTATAACTGTATTCTGTTGCAAATTAAACTGTAATTCACTGTGATCGGCAGTGTCAGGGTCATTCGCATCGGGGTCATTCAGTGTCACTGAAAAGGTTAATCTACATCTACCCTAGACAAATAAACTTGATCCGCTAGGTGTCAAAATCCTAATCCTGAATAAACCCGGAGCCATGCGCATATCACATCAGCATAATAAACTCATCCTGAGTATCTCATAGTGCACTGTCACGTCTAGCGGAAACACGGATGTCAGCCGCGCGTCCACGTTTCCGCTAGGGTTTCTTCCTTCAACCGCGCGCTCACTTGCAAGCGAGCATGCGCATCGGGTGAAGGAAGCACTAGCAAAAGTAGTATCGCATATGTGACATCTCTCCAAAATAAACTGCACTGGCTGAACGGTCAACAGCACATCTCGCTGTGGGCTGGAGCGTGCATTTGGGTATAGCGCGCGGAATTTCAGGATTTTGAAATCTTCAATAGTTACGACATAGATTATCATTCTCCACGAATCGGGTAACCACATACTCAGTTGGAATATTTGATAATATTATATAGCAACAGGTTACTTAGATTAATACATGATCTTAAGATTCTTTACTGCGTTGGAAAGGGGCGCACTGCGGGAGAAAGAGCGTTCATAAGGCATCATGGACTCTGCTTAGTCCTAAGATAATATACACTTTATACAAGCTGAATATATATCATATCATATTGAGAATTTACAGTAAACATGTCCATGCCGTCGCAACGCTAGAGGTAAGTTACAGTATCGTGCATGATGGCTAGCATGCTACGACTGAATGTGTCATATGTCATCGATCGTCTATAGTCTGTCATTAAATCTGCGATGATCGGTTCGTCACACACTGTCCCCCTTAAGTCTGCGCTCTCCTCATGCACCGAACATGGCACCTCATCGAATATGTGGGATATCGGTGCCGAGAGTACAATGCAACGTGGTACTCTCTATCAAGGATCTCTTGTGCCGTCAAATCCGGCTGATACGACGCTGCCTCAGGTGGCGTCAATATCAAGAACGTAGCAGCAGTGATATCCGATAACTCTGCATGCTGCGGATATCTCTTATGGTTGGCTATTGGAAAACATATTCTGATGATGAATTCATGTACTCGTTATAAGACAGAGGAAACTGTGTCAATATTGTCTCTTTCCACGTCCGCGACCCTTGCCCTTGTTTTTGTTATTCGGGGCGGAAGAGGTGGTTGCAAAATATTGTCCTCGATCTTGTTCACGAGGTGCAGGTTGCTGCTGAGAAGGCTGCAAGTGCTGAGGTGGCTGCTGCGGCGGCGGTTGTTGAACAAGGCTACAATTAAGCAATTGCAATATCTTTATGGCAGGAAAGATTGACCAGTATTTTGACAGGTTGAGCAACAGCTCCTCCAAATAATTATTTTAAGCTAGAACAGCCTCCACTGGGCAAAAATTCATGTCTTATGCTTTCAAGGCGCGCATTTCAGATCTCCGATCGATCTGTCCCATGTCGGCTGGCATATCATCATCTGCCACCTATACAAATCCTAATCAGAGAATCTGCATATTTGGACAATCCTAATCAAGACAGTTGATTTCATTGTCCCTTGTTGGCCTTTGCCTTCTTCCTACGAGGAGCCACGTCCTGCACTTCTTCATCATCAACAGACTATTGGGAATAAATGAATCTCGATCGTCGTCTAAAAACCTTCATTTTGACACAATTTTCGTCGTCTAAAAGTTATTGCCACGTCATCTGAAATGTGCCACGTAAGCGACACGTAAGCGACACGTAAGTCGTCCCGCAATTTTTATTACAAAATATTACTCAAATTATTTATTTGTGCATGATGCTTTCGTACTCGGCGAGTCCCGGTAGATTTTTTTGTTGCATTTTTGTTCATATGCGTGCATATCATGTACAAGTATGCAAATATGGGTACATCCATGTGCAATTTAGGCCAGCATGCACGGTACACGTTTATGAATGTGCGTATTCAGGTGCTTCAATTCCCGTAAAATAAGTTGCAACTGAGATGGGTACTAGCATATGATACACAAATCTATATCATCATACAAATTTATTCAAAATACACCAAATATTTGTCTATGATGTCTTCTAGGCAAGAGATTTCGATCATTTCACAGTGCTAAGGCTACTATATTGCTGATACATTGGAATCTATATCTTCAATCCACAATTATTTGCGGCACTTGTAGGTTTTAATTCCCTCGATAGCGAGGTAACGTTGACCGCAATGTTGACGCTCTATCGAAGAACATAAATGGCAGAGCTTTATTGGTCAAGGCAATTGCATCGCACGCAATATAGGTCGATTTCCTCTTCATCTCGTTGATGCCGCGTCATAATAAGCGCCCAAGTGACGTCGATTGGAATGACCAGTGTCCTTGGGGTAACCCATTCGTTCCCTATTGGGCTCTGGTCGGGATAAAGTTCCGGTTCTTGAAGGTCAAAAAACATGTATTTCCGAATTCTCCGGGTGTAGCGCCACCAAACGATCCCTAAGTCCTGTCGGTGTCCCGTATGTCTGTCCTCGAGGGTGTTTAAGAACTTACATATCATCCAGCGGTCTACATTGCATTGAGGACATCGCAGGTGGACCATTCCATGTTTACTGATAGCGTCTGCAGCGTCTTCATCACGATCGCGTGTCCCATAAACTCCGAATCGTAGAATTGAAGGCATAACGTGGCCACGATGTTGCAGGATTTTATACCTGTAGATAACAATGCTTGCAAGGTGATTAGCAGTTGAAGCGAAAGTCGTGCGAAACCCATAGCAAAAGTCGAAAATATATATATTGTGAGGATAAATGTGGAGCTATAATACCTGCAGATGGCAATGCTTTCAAGGTAAGTAGCAGATGTTTGAAGGTATGGTTGGAGGTGCGTATGTTAGAAGAAACAAGGGGAAATGAATCTCCAAGGGTCGGGCAAGAGCTTTTGTACCTGGTCGTGAGTGGACCGCGGGTCGTGCAAGAGTAGTGTACTTTTGGTCCAATCAAATTCGTATATCTCGCACATGCGGGATCACTTAGTCGCCGATTCCCGTATGCAAATATGGGTACATCCATGTGCAATTTAGGTCAGTATGCACGGTACACGTTTATGGATGTGCATATTCGGATGCTTCAATTCCCAGAAAACAAGTTGCAACTGAGATGGGTACTAGCATATGATACACAAATCTATATCATCATACAAATTCAATCTATACACACCAAATAATTGTCTAGGATGTCTAGGAGCACATAAATAAGGGTAAGTGTTGGTGTATTAAGCTAGCAGAATAATACATTAGTGTAAGTATCTAATGTGAACTTGCAAATATAAAATAAAGACTGTACACAAGCGTATATGTTTCCTAACGGCAGTTGCACCACTTTCCATCATCATCATTCTCGGGAGAGGCACCGGAGATCAACTCGGGAATATAGTCCGTGGGAACCGGCATTGTCACTGGGGTTCCCATGTCAGCGACGCCTTGCTCGTCGGAGTATACATGCTCATCCAACAGTTGAAAATACCATGTTTCCCGCGTTTTGCGGATAAACCTCCACTTCGCGTAAGCGGGGTCATGTCTAGTCATGTCATATCTAGGATGCTGCGCAGGATCGACGAACAGTTCCTCGCGAATTAGAAACAAATTCCAGGATTGGCACACACGACATTTTTCGGATTCTATGTGCAGTCGTTCAAGCTGAACAGGTAATCCGCGGATGAGTCGCCCGAAGAATAAAGCGAGCCGAAGGGCGACTCATCCGCGGATAAGTCGCCCGAAGGATAGCCCGAGCTAAAGGGCGACTCATCCGCGGATGCGTCGCCCCAAGTATAGGCCGAGCCGAAGAGCAACCCATCCGCGGATGAGTT
>LGRX02018873.1:0-20827 GCA_001247695.2 Cymbomonas tetramitiformis | reverse complement strand
GCTCTTTGCCCTTCCACTATTCTTTGAAACCCACGCCTCCCACCTCTGGCCTCCGGATCCTCGCGACTACCACTGGATACCCTCACCTCTCCCACCACCCTCCCACTACTTTGGCTCTCGGACCAGCTTCGCCCATCCGCCCGTTGACGCCACGGTGGTCCACTTCCTGATCCAGCAATGTGTCACCACCCTCTTCACCTCGCCCTCCACAGAAATTTGGCTCCCAATCCTTGGCCGCTCCCACATTGATCATTCCCTCTGGAGAACCATATATGGCAAGCCATTGAGGCCATTGGCACGGAAGTACTCTCCTTCCCAAAACACTCCCTGAGACAGTCCCACCTTATTTACAACCGGGAAGTCTCCTACGGCCCGCTCCTGCGCAACGTCATCCCACTCAGCCTCTGCCTCCTCACCAACCGGATCCCGGATGACAGCCCACAGTGGCTCAGCAAAGCCGCAAAATGGCGACCTCGCATTTCCCTCCTCTCCGCCCACACTCCGGTGGCGCAGCAAAGCCGCAAAATGGCGACCTCGCATTTCCCTCCTCTCCACCCACACTCCAGTGGGGTTGGAAGTCGTCCGATTGATTGGCAACGGCCTTGGGTGAGGGAGGTTTCTCAGGGACCTAGAAAACAATCGTTTGAGTGGGACAATTCCGTCCGAGATGGCCCTGCTGGCATCCCTCACCGAGTTGTAAGTATTGAACGTTCCCATGTTGCCATTGCATTGTCTTAGTGTGATAAGTGGCCGCAATCTCAACCATTGTGGAGCACCTCTGATCTGCAAGCATCGGTTGTCGTGGGACAGTGTCAGAGCCCCGAGACAAGCCTTGTTGAAAGGTGGCCTCGATAGCGCTTTCGCTCGGTCATGGCGCCTCGGTTATGGCAATGCCGGCCAATTTATGATCATGACAGGGCTGGCCAATCCGCTTTGGTTGTGATGTAGTCGGCCAGTTCTCTCTGGACATGACGGAGCCAATTCATTTTGGTGGTGACGGAGCCGGCCAATCCGCTATGGCAGTGTCGGAGCCGGGCATTTCGCGTCGATGGTGACGGGGCCGGCCAATTCACGGTGGTGGTGACGGAGCCAGCCAATTCACTGTGGTGGTGACGGGGCCGGCCAATTCACTGTGGTAGTGACGAAGCCAGCCAATTCAATGTGTTGGTGATGGAGCCGGCCAACTCGCTTTGATTATAACAGAGCCAGCCACTCCAAATGCGTGGTGACAAGAACCAACCAGTTCGCTATGGCTTAGTCCGACAATGTGCTAGCTATTATGGCGGAGCAAGTATGGCAGAGTCCGCTTGAATGGGGTCGAGTCGGGCACGTCATTTGATAGGTGCATACTTCGTACGCTCAGGGTGGACCCGTTTGGCACCAGGCGGCGACCAGTCCTTCACGTTCGAGCGAAATATCCGATTTCCATTCACTTGCCGTCCCCGAGGCGTTGCGTGTTTGGGGGTGTGTGACTCGCAGACCACTCAACGAAAACCGCTTAACTGGAGGAATTCCGACTGAGATTGGGATTATGCACAGTCTGCTCAGCCTGTAAGTGCCCATCTTGTGGAGCGGACTGAGATTGGGACGATGCACAGTCTGCTCAGCCTGTAAGTGTCCATCTTGTGGAGCGGACTGAGATTGGGATGATGCACAGTCTGCTCAGCCTGCAAGTGCCCATCTTGTGGAGCGGACTGAGATTGGGATGATGTACAGTCTGCTTAGCCTGTAAGTGCCCATCTTGTGGAGCGGACTGAGATTGGGATGATGCACAGTCTGCTCAGCCTGTAAGTGCCCATCTTGTGGAGCGGGCTGAGATTGGGATGATGCACAGTCTGCTCAGCCTGTAAGTGCCCATCTTGTGGAGCGGGCTGAGATTGGGATGATGCGCAGTCTGCTCAGCCTGTAAGTGCCCATCTTGTGGAGCGGACTGAGATTGGGATGATGCGCAGTCTGCTTAGCCTGTAAGTGCCCATCTTGGGGAGCGGACTGGCAACGGCGATGCAGGGTAGTTCTAGGAGTCGGTGGCCGGAAGAGGGGAGCTCTCTCGTCAGCGGCAAGGAGGGAGGGGGGGACGTGGGCGAAAGGGAGGAAGTGGGTCCCCGTGGGGGGCATAGAGGGAGGGGAACTTGTGGTACACAAGGTGAGTGGAAGTAGGCACCCAGAGCAGATCAGAGAGCACAACAGAGAGGATGTGAAAAAGCAAGGGGCATGCCCGACAAGATAGGAAGGTTGAGAATTTGAGATAGAAGAGCTTGAGTCGGATGGAGGAGAAGAAGCTTGGCCCTGCAGGATATGTGAGAAGGGCGGGGGGGAGATGCGAGGAACTCGGAATCACTCAGGCGCGGTGACTGGGTGGGCAGGGAACTCCGAGATAACCGCTTGAGTGGTGAGATTGTGACCGAGCTGGGACAACTGACGCTTCTGCAGGAGCTGTGAGTCCCGTGACTCGGCCCAGGAGTCCAGGTCAGGAATAGAGCATAGATGGCTCGAAGATGACGACTAAAGGGAAAGAGCACCTCCAGTTTGAGGTGTATGCCTCATGGATAGGCCTTGACTACTTGGCTCTATCAGTCGATGGCTATGATTCGGTTCTCGGTGCCTGCACTGTGTTCGATTGAGATGAGACACTGGAGTGGAAGAAGGCAGCAACTGCTATTCTGTGCAAAACCTTGAGGTTTCATGTCAAGCCCCATAGATCTTGGGCCTGAAACCCTACTGGGAGTGTGATAACATTAACGAGTCACACTTTCTATCATAACAGAAGAAGGGATCGGACAACTGTTGTGACAACCCGTCATCCAAACAGGATCATTTGATCTCTGTAGCTGTGTCATCCTTTTTGTTTTTGGGTGTAACGCATTCTTGTATGTGAAACTCTGCACCCGCTGCTACACGGGGAAGGCGGCGATCTAAGCACTCGAGAGGATAGTAGACCGGGAAGCACCTTCACCATTTTAGACCCACCTGACTTCTGTGTGATGACCGTATGACATCCGCTTGATGCACGTTTGACGGGCGCTGTGGACATGGTGGGCGTCAGCGGGCTCACCAACAACTGCTTGGAAGGAATGATTCCGACGGAGCTGGGCTTCCTGACCTCCGTGTACTCCTTGTAAGCGCGTTGTGCCTTTGCTTGTGCTCCAGCGGGCAGCAGATCTTGGGGAAACGGGCGATGCTGTAGGCGCATCTCGGTAAAACGGGCGATGCTTTAGGCGCATCTCGGTAAAACGGGCGATGGTGTAGGCGCGATGACTTTAGGCGCATCTCGGTAAAACGGGCGATGTTGTAGGCGCATCTCGGTAAAACGGGCGATGGTGTAGGCGCATCTCGGTAAAACGGGCGATGGTGTAGGCGCATCTCGGTAAAACGGGCGATGATTTAGGCGCATCTCGTAGGCTGAATGCATGTGTGGCACGTGTAAATGCTTAGCTTAGCCGCAATATTTACATGGTCAATATCCCAGCTAATGAACCACTTGAGAAATCCGCATTCTGTTGAGGCGATTGCAGGAACATATCATGAGAGTGCGCTCACCCGGTGCCTAGGGTGATTGGTGTGATTCAACCATTACTCGTCTGTATGGCATCTGTGCATGTGGGGGAATCCCCCCCGTGGTGTTCCCTGTTGCTGGTCTCACTCTGACCTGCGTGGTGGTGTGCCACAGACAGCTTGGATCAAACCAGATCATGGGGTCCATTCCGAGGGAGATCGGAGATATGGAGCAGCTCGGTGAAATGTGCGCCTCATTTCCAATGAGATGTCTCGAGAAATAGGGGGCAGGCGTAAATGCTGTGCGCCCACTAACATCACGCTTCCATTAGGGAGATTCACATTTTTTCTTTTTTCTTTTTCTCGAGAAAACCTTGCGGTGGAGAGCTTTGGCAGGGGCGGGGTTGGGCGGCAGTGAATGGTTGAGGGTGAAGAGCTGTGGCAAATTGGATGATGGGCGCTGCGATGCATTCCTTGCATATAGCCGCTGACCACGAGGGCTTCCCGCCATTTCCAGAGCTTCGATGAGCTCATGTTTGCTGCCCTGCGCTGACCACTATCCTCCAATTGAAAGAATTGCGGCGGGTGACGCCTGGCATACTTTGACTGGACGAGTCGTACGGGTGGTTGCACCCACCTGATCAACCTCCTCTCATCCCGCTGCGCGCGGCGTCTGCATGCCGGGTGGCGCCCTCAGGTGCCTGGGGGCTGAGAGGGCGGCACAGTGCGCATTGTGTGGTTTCCGGGTCAAGCTAATCAACTTGGAGATCGTAGACTCTGCCTGGCAGCGTGCTCCTGACCACCTGGGGCGTCGGTCCGGCGCTGCAGATACCTAGATAATAACAGCCTCACCGGACATGTTCCCCGCGACTTGGGAAGCCTGCGTGAGCTGCAGTTCATGTAACCCCACCCCCCAAAGCCCACCCCGTTGCTGCGGCGGCCTTCACACCGCACCTCCTTGCCAGCTGAAGGTGAGCAGTCGCTTTGCTTAATCAGGCCGCGGCTGGTATCAGAGGGGTCTCATTGGCGTCGAAGGGGTCTCGCTGGTAGGCGAAGGCATGCAAGGAAGGTAGCGCCATGAGATGCCGACCTCCAGGAGATGGCCAAATCAGGGGAGAGGGGACGGGGTGGGTGGACAGCTATCTGCATCGCAACCGGCTTGAGGGAGAGATCCCGGAAGACCTCTTCAAACTGGGCGAGCTCAAGGTGCTCTCTCTGTACGAGAATATTCTGCAGGGTCCAATCCGGCTCAGTTTTGGCGGCACCACCTCTCTAGAGCGGCTGGAGCTGCACGACAATCTCCTCGGCGGTCGGCTCCCTGATGCCTTGTGCCTCCAGCCCCGCTTGACAAGAGTGACCCTGAGCAAGAACGACATCGTGGGCTCGCTGCCATCGTGCTTGGGGGAGCTCCACCGGCTGCGGGAGATTCTACTAGAGGGCAATGAGCTAAGCGGCACCATCCCGGAGCGCCTTTGCCACACCAGCTCCCTCAAACAGCTCTTCCTCAGCGGCAACCGGCTCACTGGCACGCTCCCTGGCTGCCTTGTTGGCAGCCCCGGGCTCCGGAATCTGTCCGTTGCCTTCAACCGGCTCCATGGGCCGCTCCCAGCGGAAGTGTGGCACACGATGGAGATCCTGGACCTGCAGCACAACCGTCTCACCGGTACGGTGCCGGCCTCGCTCGGCTCTGTCATCAATGAGTTCCTCACACTACGTGTGGCGTACAACCACCTCTCCTGCGCGCTGCCACATGACGTGGCACATCTGGAGAGCGCCGCTGGCAGAAGCATCTCCATCCTCGGAGGAAACCTGTTCCAATGTTGGGACTTTGGGGGATACCGCCTCGGGGGCGACGGCCTCCGCAGCGTTGGGCTCATGGCCCCGAGTGTGGACCCCGGGGCGGCGAGCTACTGGTGTGGAAACTCGCAGTACTGGATCGCGTTCCTTGTGCAGCTTGTCGGGCTCGCTGTCTGGTGTGCCGGGATAGGTTACTCTTGGCTGCGTGGGAAGATGGACCGGACAACCTTGTGGACGTGGTGGCGCACACCGCAGGGCGCACGGCTGAGCCCGGCCGTTGGTGCGATGACGCAGGTGTGGTGTAGCGTGTGCGTGGCGCTCGCGGTGGCATGGGCGTGCCTAGCGCCTCTGTACCACTGGGGAATGCGAAGCAGGTACACGTGTCAGTACCTCGAGGAGGTGTCCCTCGCGCTGAAGATGCGGGCCACCCCGGCCGCCTCGATGGCACTTCTGGGGAGCGTGGTGGTAGTTTTGGCCTCTGCCGCGGTCGCACCCGGGAGTTCTCACCGCCCAGGGTGGCTGCAACGTGCGCTCGGGCGAGCGTCTGACCTGCTGCTTGGCGCCACACGGTGGAACTGTCCGGGGGGGGTGCGAGATATGGGGGGGGAGGGAGAGGAGAGGCTATTGGCGCGGTCCTTGGTCGAGGCAAACTTCTCGACGCCCAATGGCGCTCGCCCGCCTCGGCGGCAGGTGGATGGCGCGGTCAGTGCCGCTGTGACCTGGAAAGCTTGGCTGCGGCGGCTGAGGCGCCGGCTGGGCGCGCTGGTTTGTGTACTTGCTGCGTGCCTGCTCTCGTTCGTGCCCAACATCTGGTATGCGTACTTCGGGGCCAGCAACCGCCACCGGCACCGTTGCGCCCTGGAGGTGGTCACCTTCCAAATGAACGACACCGCGAAGCTCGCAATGCCGACCATCCTCGCTTTAATCAAGTTCATCCTGCGCTCCAGTGTCATCCCTCGTTTTTCTGCCTGGGCTATCGATTTGCTGGCATCCAACACGGTCCCCGCCAACCGAGCTCAGCAATTCAAGTACCTGCGGGTACTGCCACCCAACCACGACCCCGCTATTTTGGAAATCGACTCAAGCAGCCAATTCACAGTTTACAGGGTGGCTTGCACCATTTGACCATAGGATGCCATGGCGGACGGCGTCACGTCGTGGCTCACGACACCAGACCTATCAACTACAGCATGCCGAAAACAGCTGTCAAAGGCCCGAGCATCTGTGGCATTCTTCGTCCCGACATTTGAGTGTATTGTGCGAAGTGGTAGTCTGCCGAGGTATTGCTTTTTGGAGTTGCATCGTTGCGTCGCTGCGGGTCGGGCAGCCGTGCATCATGGTTGTGCCTCTGGAGGCCATGCGATTTTTGTTTCCAGGCCTGGCAGTCTCTCTGAGCTCTCCAGCCGCGCCATCTCCCACCGCTCATTTTCCCGTACTGTGCATTGCCTGGGTGGTGTGCAAGAAAGTGACAGGAAAATATGCACCTCTTTAGGTTTTAAGGGAAAATCTGGAGGCCATTCTTTCCTGTAACCCGCTAACCCCGTAATGCACGAAACTGTCCAAGGGAATTATCTGTGGCACTTGTATGTACTCCCTGCGAAGATATGGTCTCATGATTGGACACACAGGTTATGATCACAACCATTGGTGGGGTGTTGTGATTGTGCGCCTAGATTATGATCGCAACCGTTGATGTGGTGTTATGATTGTGTGCACGCAGGTTATGATCACGGCCCTTAACGCTGTCACATTAGTGATTGTCCCCATTGTTGCAAGAGCGCTCGGCGACGACCGGTGTTTTGCTTCTCTGCTGTGCTCGGACGCACCCGAGACCCGTGTGGCATCCGATACCTTGAATCCGTTCTGTGACACAGCAGCCGATGCGCCCTTCCAGGACTCCTGCTGTGACGGCACCGACGTGGGTTACTACTGCGAGCGCTGCACGCTCAACCGGTACTGTGACAAGTGCGGCGGCCAGCAGAACCGCACCTGCGCTAGGCAATGCTCGCGATTCGACCGCTGCGAGAAATGGCGGGAGGAGTCCTTCGAGTACTCCTACAAGGGAAGCAGCGCGGCTTTCGATGCGCACGAGTGCGTTTCTGCCATCGTGCAGGCGTACACGCCAGTGATGATCCAAGTGCTCGGGTTGCACGTGTTGTACGCAGCCCTTGCGCTTCTCATCCCATTGTGCGTGTCGCCGCTCCCGAGAGTGATGCTCTGGGTAATTGATATACCGATGTACAAAGGTCGCCCGGTTCACCTCAGAGGCCGTCAACTCTCGGAGGCCGACCCCCAAAAATCAGATTACTTTCCTCCGCCTGGGGACGACGGCGCAACGGAACAGCAGCGCGAGGAGAACTTTCCCTCGGAGTGCCCACGGAATGCCATCAATCCTCGAGCAACAGATGGTCAAGACTCCCACTTGTGTTTCCCAGAAGGCGTGGACATCCATCACTCGGATTGCACAGATCTCGGTAACGTGGCATCTCCGAGCATGCAAATTTCAGTTGGTGCACTCGTTACAGAATGTGCAGCTGCGCATATCGTAGACTGCACCGATTCCCACCTCTCGGAGTGTGTCAGCATTCCGAGCACGGATGGCACCATTCTTGTTATCGTAGAATGTACGGACACCAGTAACACAGAATGCACGGACGCCGGTATCGCAGAATGCACAGACGCCGGTCACACCGGATGTACAGACACCAACAATATAGAATATATGGACGTCAGCACCGCAGAACGTGCGGACAAATGTAACATACATCACAACGTAGATTGCATTGAAATCGCAAATGCAGAATGCACAGATACCCGTGTCCCAAAAGCAGCAGGAGCCGAATGTATTAGCGTCAGTAACACAAGATATGCATACATCGGCAAGTCGGACGCCAGTATCGCAGAAATGATGAACGCTGGTCAGGCAGAGTGTACAGACACCAGTAGCACAGAATATACAGACGCCGGTATTGCAGAGTGTACGGACGTCGGCGACACGGAATGCATGGAAGCCGGAAATGCAGAACGCTTGGACGCCTGTATCACAGAATGTACAGATGACCGTGCCCCAGGAGCAGCAGCCGCACATCTGGAAGCGAGTGAGCCCCAATCTTCCCATTTGGGCAACAGGGACGAGCGTGCTATCTCTCAGAATGCTCAAAGTGACGTAGGTGTGGTTGACGAGATTCCGACATCGGCACAACCTTGCACCTGGGATGACTGGGAAATTGCAAAGGGTGTCGCCACTGGACACCAGCTCTTACTTGAGGTTCTTCTTGTTTCTATCACGTTTGGGATTGCGGCGCCATTGGTTGCTGCATTTTCAACACTGTGTGGGGGAATGCTGTTGATGTGCCGGATGCACTATTTGGGTTGCATCAATGAGTTGGCAGCACATGAGAGATCCAGCACAGTTGTGTATCAAGGACTGCCCTGGGCATGCACACGCACGGTTGCCATAGTCGGGGGCGCATTCTGGGCGATTTTTTTTCTGGGAATGGCAATTTGTTATATGATCAGTGTGGTATAATCCGAATTGCACCTGGATGTTCAGACCATTTTACAACAGTGACATGATGACGTCATGTGTACTGGCCGAGCATTATGGGTTTATCAAGCACCACCGTGAATGCACAAAGTGGTTATCAGAATATTTGTCGAATCGTTTTCAAAATACCATAAGTTCAAGTTTCAAATACGTGTTAACCCATCACGCTATGCAAAATGACTGGGTTGGGGTGAAATTTTAATCCAGCTCGATATGCTATGCAGTCCGACTGAGCGCATGTGCCTATACTTTCTATGCAACTCCACTGCTCGTTGCAGAAGAAATTCAAAAGTGAGTCATTTCGGCGATGGCCACTCTACTGAATGAAGCAAAGCCGTCAAGCAAGTTGGTTTACACCTGGCGGAACAGTGTGCAGTCCAGAGTATCGCGTGCATATCTCAAAATTTGCACAGTTTGTGGACCGCGGATTTGTAGCGCGTCAACGCTAATATTAGAGATCATCTTGATATGTCGAAGGCGTCGTGTCGTACATAATGGGTGTGGTCTCTGCAGAGTTTCTATGCTTACGACACCTTCTTAGGCAGAGCTGAGATAACAACCGAGTTGCAAACTATTTTTGAGTTTGTTATCTTCAATTTTCGGCACTATAATTACATATAGTCGACGAATACATCGTGTGTTGGATGTGCCGGAAAATTCGTTGTTGGAAAACGATGAGGAACGAATTTTGCTCGGTTGAGAGCTGTGAACCGATGCCACAACCCGATCAATCGGTCATCGATCCCGACCTCTCGACCGGCAAAATCTCCCTTCTTCGTCTCCAGCTCTCTTCAGGAGAGAGGAGGTGAATTTATTACTGTAAGCTGTGTACCAATATAGAGACAGTGACGGGATTGTGTTTGTATTGACGTTATATATTCGGATCTCTGTAAGGACTCAGTCTCTAGAGAGCTAAACCAGGGTGAATTCGTAGCAATAAGTTATCTTAAGAGCAGGAAATATATATCAAAGTTGACTCATAAACAGCAGGTTATTGAAAATTAGAATCCCACATATTATGTCGTTCTTGCTTTTAAGCCCACCACCTTGGGGCATTCCTAGATCCGGCCATTGAGAATTCAGATACACAATCTAGCATTGTCCAATTGTAATGCACTGCAATGGAATTTGTCCTATGTGATAGTAGAATCTTAATTCATATATTTAAGAAAAGCAACAGCTCAAATCCAATCAAATCTCACGAGTATCTAAAAGCTCGGCAATGAAAGCGCTACCTCAACTTTACACGTTCCGCCTTATTTATTTTCGGTGCTAGCTCTTCAAAGTCCTTTTCCTCAGAACTAAGGTGGGTATCGATGGTGCCCACGTCAGACACACGCAGGTGATATACAATACAGTATTTTTTTGGCTCCGAGTTCCTCGACCGAGTCGCCACAAACCTCTGATGCAGCTTGGTGTACGGGTCACCGTACATATCTTTCGGGTATCGCGACAGACCGTATGGGAAAGAGGGAGGTGCCAACAGTGGAGGATCGTCGGGGCGTGAGCCAAGGCTCAGCGGAAGAAACAAATGCGGTTCATATCCCTATTCGTTGTCACTTGTTGCCCTCACAAACCTGGCCCTCGCTTCCGTGCGAGCCACCTCTTGCCCAATCAACTTCTTAGGGTTCTTCTCCAAGTCTGGGTTAAATTGCTCCGAAAGAGAATAACACACATCGGTGCATAGCTTAGTGTCCGTCTTCATAGGAGTCACGGGCGTAGCTGACACCGTAGGAATAGCTGCCGCACCAGTAAGTGGCGGCGGAGGCGTGGCGGGTGACGCAGGCGTACCCTAAGCCGCAGAATTTGCCCCACCGCCTCGGGGACAAAAATACCTTACGCGTCGCGGATGACCATCATGCAAAATAAAGGTGTCTCCGCCTCGCGCGACGCCCTTGCTTCTCGTAGCTGGCCTCGCTGTCAGCCCCATCTCTTCAGCCTTCACGGGGGAATCTGGAGGAGAAGTGGTGGCTCGGGTTTTGCTTGGGATCAGATTCGTCGAGTGGCTCCGTAGATAAATCAGAAACTGTTGGTGCAGCTGTCACTGCCCACGTGCTGTTATGGTTCTCCGCCACGAGCTTGTATGCTGCGTCATCGAGTTCAGCTCCTACTATCCAACTATTCGCTCCCGCGCCCCTGTCGGTATTGGTGCTCTTGGCCGTTTTTCGCTTTCGAGACGACTTCGTCGGGCAGGTGGGTTTACGGCGTTCGTGTATGGGTCTTGGGGCGCGCGGCGGGCTCGATGGTTTACCGTCTATCGTCGATATAGCCGTTTTTCGTGGTGGCGAATAACATATGTAAATGTAAATATGACTACAAATATAAATGTGTGTGAAGTGATTTATATTTACATTGGACTGCAAATATAAATGTATGTAAAGTAATTTATATGTGCCTTGGTCCAAAAGAGCAGATCATCAGCAGAAAGGTCGGTGGTCCCAAAAAAAGTGTTCGACGGGTGCAAGCAGTTGAGAAGTTTGGCTACGTAGGTTAATGATTCCGTCATAGCGCGCGGCGCCTGATGTTTTTGACGTCACTTATTTTTTGTTTAATTATATAATCGCATTCTTTCTAGGTAAGATGTTAGGAAATCATGAAATAGAAATCTCCAGTATAACATGAACAGTGCATGCATGATCGGCATCTCAGATGGTATACTGCAAAAAATTCGCATGCGAAAGGTCGTATACCTGACCATATATGTAACTCCACTATTCTTCCTCAATCGTATATAAACCTTCACGCGTATTATCGTCTCTAAAAGTTCGTGTCTGCGCGCTTAGCGGTCGTGATGCGGGTGGTGGCACGCTTAGTGGTCGTGATGCGGATGGTGGCAGACCCCACATTATGCCGTAGCGCGTATAAATGAATATTGCACGAATTCAAAGACGATTGACGCGGACGCAATCGACAATATGCTAGGATATCGACATACACATGCGCGCATGTCGCGCTTATTGCTATACATTATTGTCCAGCAATCCAGGATACCGCGCAAGGTGTGTCACAAGGAACACTACAATATCTGAGGTAAATGTGGCAAGGAATTATAAAATATCGAGGAATTGTGTTTCAAGTACCCACAGAAATCTCTCTTATACCCATGCGTGCAAAAGGCATTCCTCGCGGGAACGGCGTCGTTCCCAGATGATGGGAAAAACAAAACGGAAAAGGACAATGCAGTAGTCTTGCATCAGGTGCGTCGCTCACTGGTAGGAGGTGGGGTCTATGGTGAGCGAAAGCGAGCAATTGATGCTAAGGAAGAGATGGCAGGCTTTATATTTGCGAGGTGGTGCTTAGCAAGAATCGATGATTTAACGCTACGACAACTGGTATTATGACGTTTTACATAAAAAAAACACGAATTTCACCCTAATATTGTCCAAAGGTCATCTCACGATGACGCAACCTTATTCAATATGCAAGACTACGTGTTATTCTTATTTGGAGCCTCTTCAAAGCAGCTATCCGTATAATCAAGCGGGCCACAATTTGTGTGCGAGGCGCTTGGTGGCATCATCTGCGGGCATACGGAATGCACAAGTGGATTATAATTTGTGGTTAGGATTATAGCAAGGTAATCATGCCCAAGAAAGGAACGATCGATGACCATACCACATTACCATCAATCAGCAAAGTGAGACATACGACGTCACTGATCCAGAGATGCCATCTCTCGACGTATGACTCGTGCTAGCTCGTGCTCTCGCCTCTCGGAGCTCTTAGCGGACCTCTCTCGGATTATTTTTCATATCACGTTATCACATATCTCAAGCACTATTATTCTACAACATATTGTCTCCGATATATTTTACCATTCCGTTAGCCATTGATGTCGGCTTTCGTGTTAAATTCGGCTCTCGAATTCGGATCGTTCGGGGCCGGGTCCCTTAACGCGATCGGCACACCGCTTTCTTGCGTTCATACCCTACGCCAAGCCACGCCTAGGGGCTTAGCGATACTTGTCGACACACCCCCACGCCCGATACGTGCGGGGGTAATATCGCTAACCTACTCTGTACCCTCGCAAGCCAGAGCCATGAGTCGAGGCCGCTGCGCGGCCGATCGGGAAATCGATGTGTGAGCTCTGTTTTGCGACTCATGGACCTCAGATGTGTCCGAACAACATCTGAAAAATCGGGGAAAAAATCTTCAAAATCCCAAAAAAATCGCTTCCGGAGGCTCTGACTACTTGTAGTGAGAGGACACCGCTAAACCCAAGGGGTATAAACTTAATACCCCTTGGCTCGAAACCATACCTGTTCAACTTACCAATAAACAATTAAACATAAAACGAAGTAACAAACAATAAGTGTCAACGGCAAGCACGATCATCGGGAACACAACCGAACGCAGACGAGAGCACGCATTTCACTGCCAGAAGCTCGGAAGGAAAACCAGAAACATGAAATCAATTTTCACCTGAGCACCTTTGCACATTTAGGATAGTCCTAACTCGGGTACAAGCTTTCGGCCCCGCAGATGAGCCTGTTTATAACAGTGTTCAGACGGCAACTCTCGCTGTTCAAGCCATCTATTGCAGACTTTTCCGACGCTGCAAGCAAGTTTTCAACTGAAAGCCCGCTACGGAACCCCTTTAAGCAATTATGGAGACAGTATTGGTGAGCGAATCCACGTGTCGTCATTGCCTTTTTACTCGAAATCTTGCGAACTTAAGCATGTTCGCGACTTGTGAGGCACACTGTTGTAAATATGTATTTGCCGCCAATATGCGAGACGCCTGAGATAGCTTTGAAGACGCGTGTTTCTCTCACCGGTCGTTCGTCGTTCGCCTGCCAACTATAGTGCAGCCTGCGCGTTCGTCAGGGTGATTGCGTGGATAGGGTGCATCGAGATCAGGTTCCTATCTGCGTTGTATTCTATGAACATCGGCACACCTTCACTCAGTAAAACTCACTGCAAAGCGCAAAGTTCTTGAACACACAGCCTTAATCACCTGCCTCCGCTTTTCGGGCGATTTCAATCTTGCTAAACACATGTGCTGAGGGTTTCAGCTCGACGCCTGCATACACGTTCAAATCCAAGCTCGAACGCCAAGAAGGTGAAGTTTCATGGTACAATGCAGCCAAGGGCTATGGCTTTGTGCTTACCTCCAGGTGCCAACTTCGAGCTCGATTTGTCTCACACGGAGCCACGAGTGTTCCGATCTCACAAAACCCTGTCCAACCCGCATGAATCGCGCACACTCCACGTCCCATTGTGGAAGACAATACCTGTTTAGCCTTCCTTGGAACGGCATGCAAAATTGGATGCTGGAAGCCTTGCTCCCTTTGGGTCCGGCGATCAGTACAGCTGGCCGCTCTTCGTCAGCGGTGTTCAAATCCGGACCGGCGGAGATTTACGAACTTGCTCCGCGCACTCGCACAATGTAGAGCATGCACCACTCGCAGAAGTAAGCAACTATGTCACCCTTTCAACCTAATCCACACACGAGCACGCTGTAAATGCATATGCTCCTTTCATCCAAATATGCTTCCCTCAGCCAAATCCCCTACTCCACGCACGAGCGCGCTGCGAGGCGTGCGCGGCTCGCACAAGGTAGCATCGCTATCAGCTCCTCTTACGCTGGTTCGCGCACTGGCACGCTTGAAGCGCACTCCTCGTACCAGGAAGCATTCCTGTCTGGCCTTCTCACCTTATGGCACGCACCAGCCTGTTGCAAGGCATGTGCGCTGCTCGCAAGAGGAAGCATCTCTATCTAACCCTCGCACGCTGCTCGCAAGAGGAAGCATCTCTATCTAACCCTCGCACGCTGCTCGCAGGAGGAAGCATCTCTATCTAACCCTCGCACGCTGCTCCATGCAGCAGCACGCTCTAACGAGCGTTAGAGCGTGCTGCTCGCAGAACGTGTCCACTCTGTCTTCCCCACCTCTCCACCCACCTCTACCCCCAAGCAAGACGTAAAGCATGCGCTGGTCGCAGAAGGCAGCATCTCTGCCTGACCCTCGCACCCCGCTCCACGCACCAGCGCACTGTGGAGCGGACGCTGCTCGCAGGACGCTCTCGCATCCCTATTTGATCTTTACATTCCTAGCTAAGGACACCTTCGAATTTTTCGAGCTGCGGCGGAAACTTCCTTATGGCTGTAGGTTTGATGAACATCATGGCGGGGTATTCGATGATGCATTTTCAGGCACTCCCACGAATGCACAGCACTTTTACAGGGTTTCGATGAAGCTGGCTGCTTTTTGGTAATCTTCTGATCCTGATCGGTGTGCGTGTACTGCTCAGTCAACGTCATGGTATATTTGTCCACCGGCGCCAGCTTCGTCCTCAGAACAGCAAGCTGCAGCCCGGACAGAAGGTGGAGTTCTCCCTGAACCGGGACCGAGCAGGGCGGCCGCGCGCCTGCGAAGTGACCGCCCCAAACTCCATGCCGCTCCCAGGTTCGCTGCCCACCGCCATCAAACCTCTCCTCCTCTCCACTCGGGCACTCCCGCCCCCACGTTCCACACGCAGCGCGCGCTTCGCCCTCGGCTGGTGTGCGGAGCGCATCTGCCACAGCGCCGTTTCGAAGCCGCGAAGCGAGGACCAGCTGCCGCGCTCAGTACGCACCTCGTCACCAGTTAGGAGAGCGCTCAAAACCCGTGCGCAGCTGGCAACAAACAGGAAAAGGAAAAGGGAAAGTTGTTACAGGGCTAAGTCGTTACGGTGTAAGGTCCCCCGCCCCCTATCTGTAGTGCAGCTGTCACAAACTGAGCTTTTCCGGTGGCTGAGCTCAACCTGACAGACTGATTTAGGAGGCCAGTCTCGAAGTCGTTGGGAGGGCCGGCATGTGTGAACGTGAGGCCGAGCGGTTCTTGAAATCTTCTGGCATAGGACTGAGACTGAGACTGAGACTGAACGCGAGGCCGAACGGTTCTTGAAATCTTCTCGCATAGGACTGAGACTGAGACTGAGACTGAACGCGAGGCCGAACGGTTCTTGAAATCTTCTGGCATAGGACTGAGACTGAGACTGAGACTGAGACTGAGACTGAGACTGAAGCGATTCTCAGCCCGGGTATCTTGGCACCGCACGCCTCGTCAACATGCAACGATCCTTTCTTCATTGAGAAGACTGGAAGCGACTTCGAGTGAACCATGCTTGTGCTCGAGACTAAACCCCCGACAGCGGCGCTGCACGCTTGAATAAGAGTTGGGGCAAATCAGCCAAGTTTGGTGACTCTGAGGTTTGTACCGGAAGCGCAAGTTCGGAGGCGCTGAGAGTGGCGCCGGAGACCGGTGCTGCAAGTGTGGAGTGCGGTGGGGTGCGCGGCACGCATTTATGAGCCCCGTGCCGTTGCCGCAGGTTCGCAGCTCGACCCCGCCAGGCAACTTTGTGGCGAGCTCTTGCGGGGCAAGTCGGCGGCGTCTGGGTCTCTTCCGCAGCCCGGCACGCCAGAGCACGAGCAGCTTTGGACCACTCTGACCGCGATGTCGCCCATGCAGGTGACGCGTCCCCCCCGGCATCTGCGCGGCGGTCACTGTCATGATCCCGCTTTCACGGGCCGCACTACACGGGCAGCACTTGTTGTGTGAAATCCCCGCCAAAAAAAGTGCTTCCAGGGACTGATGGCCACCCTGTGCGCCCGCAGGCAGATAGATGCCCAATGGCGCCAGCCGCACAACTCTCTGCGCAGCGCTTTTCATCGACGGTGGCAGAGAGCGCGTCGGGCTCAGCGGGCCAACCGCGCGCCACGTCATCAACTCTCGTTTCACGCATTCTCAGTCCTGATCTGGCACTGCCACATAGCCACATTTCCTGCCACATAGCCATATTTCCTGCCACGTGGCCATATTACCTGCCACGTGACCATATTTCCTGCCACATAGCCACATTTCCTGCCACATAGCCACATTTCCCGCCACATAGCCAAATTTCCTGCCACATAGCCATATTTCCTGCCACGTGGCCATATTTCCTGCCACATGGCCACATTTCCTGCCACATTGGCCACATTTCATGCCACGTGGCCATATTTCCTGCCATAGCCATTTCCTGCCACGTGGCCATTTCCTGCCACATAGCCATATTCCTGCCACATAGCCATATTTCCTGCCTACATGGCCATATTTCCTGCCACATAGTCATATTTCCAGCCCATAGCCATTTCCTGCCACATGGCCATATTTTCTGCACATGGCCACATTTCCTGCAACGTGGCCATATTTCCTGCTTCATAGCCATATTTCCTGCCACATGGCCACATTTCATGCCACGTGGCCATATTTCCTGCCACATGGCCACATTTCCTGCCACATGGCCATATTCCTGCCACGTGGCCATAGTTCCTGCCACATGGCCATATTTCCTGCCACATGGCCATATTTCCTGCCACATGGCCATTTTTCCTGTCACATAGCCATATTTCCCTGCCACATGGCCATATTTCCTGCCACATAGCCACATTTCCTGCCACATAGCCATATTACCTGCCATATGGCATATTTCAGCCAAGCATAGCCATATATTTCCTGCCATATATATTTCTGCCACATGGCCATATTTCCCACATGGCCATATTTCCTGCCACATAGCCATATTTCCTGCCACGCGGGCCACATAGCCATATTTCCTGCCACATAGCCATAGTTCCTGCCACATAGCCATAGTTCCTGCCACACGGCGACCTGGGCAATGGCCCCCACTACAAACGCGGCGCTGCCGCGCCCTGCTGTGGGCGGTGGGCCAGCCGGGGGAGCCGGTGCCTAGTGGCCCCCCCTGAGGCTCTGTGGGGAGCCGCCCTGTGACAGGTGCATGACACGCTGAAGGAGCTCAACACGGAGCAGGCGCTGGAGCTGCACGAGGCGCTGGTGGCGCGCGGGCTACAGAGCATCTACTCCTTCAACGGAGTCATCAGCGTGCTGACCAAGGCGGGCGAGTGGGAGCGCATCCAGACGCTGCTTCGGGAGGCCGAGGGCAGCGGCGTCACACCCAACGTGGTCACGTACAACATGATGCTGCACCGTCTTGGTGTGGAGGGGCGGTGGGAGGAAGTGGGGCGAGTGCTGCGCCAGATGCAGCAGCAAGAGGTGGCGGCAGACTTGTGGACGTACAACGGACTGGTGGATGCGTGCGGTCAGCATGGCAGCTGGAAGCATCTCCGGGACCTCCTGGACGAAATCCACGGCACGGGGCTGACCCCCAGCGTGGTGACGTTCAACACGCTGATCAACGCGCTGGTTAAGCACGGACACTATGACCAAGCCGGGGAAGTGGTGCACCTGATGGAAAGCATGGGTGTGTGCGCTGACCTGCGGACATACGGCGTGCTGATCAAGGCCTTTGCTGCAGGAGGGGAGTTTGACCGCGCCTTGGCGGTGCTTGCGCAGGTGGGGTGCCACGTGTCCCTTCCATCAGCTCCTCGCAGGGAGCGCCCGAAGTCCTCCCTGTCAGCGGCGCAGCAAGGCTTCCTCTGCTGCTAGGTCCTCCCTGCCAGCGGCGCAGCAAGCCTTCCTCTGCTGCTAGGATGCGTGTTGGTGCTGTCCGCGAAGTTCTCCCTGCCAGCGGCGCAGCAAGCCTTCCTCTGCCGCTAGGATGCGTGTTGGTGCTGTCCGGATGTGGCGGGGCCGTCGGCTAGCAGCGGTGGTCTGCCACACCCTGCGCTTGGCTCACAGTCTGCGCGATGGGGCCCTTCCACACCTGTCGAATCATCAGTGTAATGTGTGCATCGCGAATGTAGGTTGATGGTGGAAACCCTAAATCAACTCTCGTCGGTGCCCTCACATGAACCCCCTTTGCATGACCCTCCTTACACGACCCCTGGGATGTGGCTGGAGCAGATGAGGACGCAGGAGATCCCGTTGAATACCATCATATATAACACGCTGATCGACAAGCTCGGTGAGGCAGGCCGGTGGCGCGATGCAGAGGCTCTGCTGCAGGAGATGCAGGCGCAGGGGGTGCCCCCCGACGTCACGTCATACAGCGCGCTGATCAAGGCGCTCGGGAAGCAAGGGGAGCTTGAGCAGGCGGAGCGCTGGTTGGAGCGCATGGTGCAGGGCGGCGTGGCGCCCACAGTGGTGACGTATAACATGCTGATCCATGCCATGGGGAAGCAGGGGCAGTGGCAGGAAGCCACAGCGATGCTGGGGCGGATGCGGGAAGCAGAGGTGGAGCCGGACAGGGTGACGTACAACAGCGTGGTGAGTGTGCTGAGCAAGGCGGCGCAGTTTGAGCACGCGGAGAATGTGATTGTGGAGATGCGCGCCGCCGGGGTGGCCCCCAACGTTGTGACGTACAGCGCATTGATAGATGCACTCGGGAAGCACGGGTGCTTCGATGAGGCGCAAGCGTGGCTGCTGCGGATGGAGCGGGTGAGACCCGCGGCCGTGGCCCATGCAGGGTCATGATCGTCATCTTCAATTCTCTTGGTGCGCGTGACGTGACGTCACGTCCCGGGGCCTTCGGCCAATGGGAACCATCCGATGTTGCTCGTCCGCTTCTCATGCCGAACTTCGTGCACACCGCTCGATCACAGCATTGGGGCTAGGGCAAGGCAGGTGGCCAAACAAGGGAGCTGGTCCAATGGTGACGAAGGTGCTGCGATGCTCGGCTGCGCCCCGACAGTGACGCTCAGCAGGACGGCTGCGGTGGTGACGCACGGCTGGACGGCTGCGGTGGTGATACAACGCTCATGGCTGGATGGTTGCGGTGGTGACGTCTGGACGGCGGTGGCAGTGACGCACGGCTGGACGGCGGTGGCAGTGACGCACGGCTGAACGGATGCGGCAGTGACGCACGGCTGAACGGATGCGGTGGTGACACATGGCTGGACGCATGCGACTCTCGGGGCTGAGTTCTGCGGCTGTCGATTTTTGGGTCAGTGGGCTGTTCTCACATGGGAAGGTATGCATGTTGCAGGAAGGTGTGACACCCAACGTGGTGACGTTCAGCAGCCTCATTGACTCGGCCATCAAGGCGCTCCACTTTGACCTGGTAGATGCGCTTCTTTCACGCATGCAGGAGTTTGGGGTGAAGCCGGACGTGGTGATCCACGAAGCGGTGGTGAACGCTGTGAAGGTGAGGAAGGTGCGCGGGCAGCGCGAGAAGGGCTGGCTGCAGGCGCTCGGCGCCATGGGCACCGCTGATACGGATCTGCGGCCGTACCTGAAGCTTCTCGCCAAGCTGGATGAGGGCAACGTGGAGCATGCGGAGGGGATCCTGCGCCGAATGCGGATCAACGGTTTGCAGCCATCCCTTAGCATCTACAAAGGGGTCCTGGATGCGATCATCGCTCAGGGGGACTGGGGGCAGGTGAAAGAAGTGATGGCGCATGCACGTACGGGGACCCAGCCACGGAATGTCGGCAAGGATGCCGGCAGTCCTTCGCTGGCAGTGGGAGGGCGGGAACCACCGAGCGGCTTTTCCAAGCAGGTGGCCCTCATGGGGCTGACGCCGGACGTGCAGTCTTATAACACAATACTTGGGCGGCTGGCGCTGAAGGGCCGTTGGCAGGACGCGGAGCAGCTGATGCGGGAGATGCAGGCGCAGGGCGTGGACCCGGATGCGAGCTCGTACAGCGCGCTGGCGAGTGCGCTGGTGAAGGACCGGCGGTGGGAGCGGGTGGAGCGCTCCGTGCAAGAGATGCGGGCGGCCGGGCTGCAGCCGAGCGTGGCGATGTACAACGCTATGCTCAAGGCCCACGCTGAGCGGGGTCAGTGCGACCGCGCCACCGCGCTGATCTCGCGGATGAGGGCGGAGGGGTGCGCGCCGGACATGAATACGTATGACTCTTACTTGCACGTGCTCATGGGTGCCCGGTGCCACGAGGCCGCAGAGGCGTGCATGGCCCGCATGGCCGAAGATGGCCTCCGGCCCAACATGTGCATCTACAACACCGTCATCCATGGGTACGCTCATGACCGGCAGTGGAAGCAGGTCGGGCCCTCGCCGGTGCCGGGGGATAACCCCACGAGTACCCTGCCCCGGCCGTGATGCGCCTCCGACCCCCCCCAGACGACTTGTGCGCTCGCTCGCCTCCGACCC
>LGRX02018872.1:0-11988 GCA_001247695.2 Cymbomonas tetramitiformis | reverse complement strand
GGTACGCAAGTTGGTGGAATTAGCTGGCTGACCCCAAATCTCCGGTTTTCTTAAAGGTGAGTGATTACTGTACATACGGAGTGGCGCGTGTTCCAATCGGAACAAAAACTACGGAAATCGGAAATGACACGGGTCACTTCCCATTACCGCCGTTTTCAAGATGCGTGCTAAAGCGGCATGTTGCTACATTGAGAGCGTATGTACGGTAAAAAATACCTTCAGGGACCATATGCATGGAATTTCTAAGCTTCTAGAACCTGTTCCCGCCATGATCGCAAGAGTTTTGGACGCGGACGGCACGATTAGGTCAAACTCTCAAAAAAAGCGAACAACCCATCCGTGCGGATGCAGTTGTCCTATCCGCGCGAGACCGGTGCAATACACTCCAAACCTTGTTCAGTTTGAAGGTAAGGTCACCCATAAACGTTCCCCAAGTCGCGGCGACATCAAACCGCAAGGGATGGGCCGCAAATGGTCAATTTTCCAACTTTTTCCAATTAGATAATATAGTCTGTGCAAATGTGTCACGATCATACTGAGATATAATAATGTCGTGAAGCTGATGAGCTGATGATGCAGATATAAGAGCAATGAATGTAGAATTTGTAGACGGTATGTCAATGACTGGAACCTCGCTGACGCGGTTTATATGTTTCAGACAATCAGTGAGTTCAAAGAGTGTAGAAATACGGGTGAGTGCATCTGCAACCTTATTCTTCTCGCCAGAAATATGCTCTATTCGGAAGTTGTACTCGAAGAGCTCATCCAACCACCTCGCTTGTTTGGGGCTTAGTGTGGATTTGGACTGGAAATAAACCAGTGGCTGATGATCTGAGCGAACAATAGTCTCAGGAGCTCCCAACAAGATGTGGCGAAAGAATCGGAAGCCCTCGTCCACCGATGGCAAATAGCTCGATCTCAGGAATAGGCCGGCGTCTCTGTGTATCAGAAAGAGTGACGTTGTGATAGCCACATACCTTTTCCTTGATCCTGCAATACTAGTTGACCAACGTGGGTGCCTGATCCATCGAACTCCATAATAGATGGCAGTTTCTGATCTGGAAGTTGTAGTATTGGAGCATGGCATATGGCACTTTTGAGATTATCAAATGCCTGCTGCTGCTCAGATTCCCAGACAAACTCTGCATTATCTTTAAGGAGACGATTGAGCGGCTCGGCAATCTTGGAGAACTTTGGTATGAATCTCCTAAACTGGCCGACCATGCCCAAGAATGACCGAAGAGATGACTTGCCATCTTTAGCCATACGGCGTAGAGGCTGTTTACCAACGGTTGGACCATACGACACTGGAGGCTGGATAGCCATGACTGCACGGATTCTGTCTTCGATGATGGATAGGCCTGCCTCAGAGATATGGTGTCCGATAAAATCGATGGATTTGACGAACAACTCAACCTTAGAAGGCCTTATGTAGAACTGATGATCTCTGCAGCGTTGTAACGGAACTGTCGAACATGCTTCACGTGGCTGTCAAAATCTGGACTGTACACTATGGTGTCATCCATGAAAATGACCAAGAACTGATCGATGAAGTCAAAGAATGCTCGATTTCCAACACGTAGTGATACGGCGGGATAAACAGGCGCCGTGAATATATTATCAATATACAAATAAACACTGCAAAGTTGGACAGCAATGCGAGTGTACGTAATAGCGGGTTGTGAGTGCAGTCTCTGTAAGAAGATCTGCTGAAGCACAACGCTTCCTCACTTTTGTACCATACGTCTCCCATCATCTTAGATGGTACCGCCATTGGGTTGTGAACCCGAGACGTAGGTTGAACGACCAGTATTGTAATAACGACTAGTTCGTTCATACTGTGCATGCGTGTTCCGCACATGCTTGAAAGCCAAGATGGTTCTTGTTTGTATTCAAGATGTATCTTTGCTTTGCCATCTTCGAGTTCGACGTACGAACTCTCGATGACAGGGATGCCTGATGATGTCACATTATCATCTGGCGACATGTACAGTCATCGTCGACCGTACTGACGACTGTCATAATAATATATGACGCGACTCGACATGTACAGTCATGGTCGACCATACTGTCGACTGTCATAATAATATATGACGCGACCGACCGTCATAATAATATATGACGCGACCGACTGTCATAATAATATATGACATGACCGACATGACATGACATGACATGGTATGACATGTCTGACAGGTATGACATGTATGACATGTATGACACATATGTCATCGGTCATGACCCTGACAGATCTCCCCTCTTAAAAGAGTTGTGACCTCACAACGGGCATACCTTTGTATATGTCTATGATGTCTTTGTTGTTGTTGCTTCTTGCCGGTACCAGTCTTCTTACACCGATTTGAGGCGTCCCTCATGGTGTTTTTAGGTTATTGGGGGGAACTGAGTCCACTTTAGTCCCTCACCTTAGGCATTTTAGCCCTACAGTTCTTAGGATGTAGCCCCCATGAATTGCGTATCGTATTTCAGAGTGACGTTTCAAGGTATCTTCCGAGTTTTACGTTACGGATAGATATTTGCGCTTGCCGTCGACACTCGATGATCGACGATTTAACGAACGAATCTCGGCTATAATGCATCCACCTCTTCCTCCCTTCAGAGAGCTTACTCCCCCGAAGTTCAAAGGAATACTATGGAGAGCCCCTTCCGAATATTTCGAAATGGCTTCTTTTTAATGCAGCGGAGGAGGCCCTACTTACGAGATATCGGAGGGTCTTTATAAGTCCACTTTAAATCCTCACCCGCCTGCCAAACTCCTTTTTTTTCGGTCCGGTACGCGCGCTTTGACGAACATCTATCGCGATGAGTGAGAATGGATTCGCCACGTACTAATGTGAAATTTGTTTAGTTATGTTTGTCAAGCTCAACTCAGGATCACAACTCCGTCTACCTCAATCTCCGGTAGCTGCGGATGATTGGCCAAAAGTCCGATGACAAACCACGGCTGGCAAAGGTAGCATTAGCAGTTTTTATTTGAGCCGTCGCAAAAAGTTCGGCAAGAAAATGCATAATCGATCTAAATGGAGGTTTTATGATGTTTGGAGAGTTACTAGGCCTTATTAGGGCAATAATAAGACCCCGTGAGGAAAAACTTTTGGATTTTTTTTTGGTGCTCGCCGGGGGGCAAAAACGCTGTTTTCGGGCCATTTTGAGTGGGCGGGGGCTAGAGGATTTCAGTTAGGTGACCAAATCGCGCGTTTGAAGTTCGTGGGACCTTTCAAGGACCATCACGGGCAACTTAGTGGAAGAAATGATGAGAATATTTTTTTTGGGTGCTCGCCGGGGGCCAAAATGGCTGTTTCTGGGGCCTGAGCGGGCCATTTTGCGTGCGCGGGGGCTAGAGGATTTCAGTTAGGTGACCAAATCACGCGTTTGAAGTTCGTGGGACCTTTCAAGGACCATCACGAACTACTTAGTGGAAGAAATGATGAGAAAATTTTATTTGGGTGCTCGCCGGGGGCGAAAATGGCTGTTTCTGGGGCCTGGACAGGCCATTTTGAGTGCGCTGGTGCTAGAGGAATTGGATATAAGATCGGGATCGCGTGTTTGAAGTTCGTGGGATATTTTGGGGACCCTCACTAAACACTTTGTCGAAGAAATAATGAGAAAATTTTATTTGGGTGCTCGCCGGGGGCGAAAATGGCTGTTTCCGGGGCCTGGACAGGCCATTTTGAGTGCGCGGGTGCTAGAGGAATTGGATATAAGATCGGGATCGCGTGTTTGAAGTTCGTGGGATCTTTTGGGGACCCTCACTAAACACTTTGTCGAAGAAATAATGAGAAAATTCTATTTGGGAGCTCGCCGGGGCCGAAAATGGTTGTTTCTGGGGCCTGGACAGGCCATTTTGAGTGCGCGGGTGCTAGAGGAATTGGATATAAGATCGGGATCGCGTGTTTGAAGTTCGTGGGATCTTTTGGGGACCCTCACTAAACACTTTGTCGAAGAAATAATGAGAAAACTTTATTTGGGTGCTCGCCGGGGGCGAAAATGGCTGTTTCTGGGGCCTGGACAGGCCATTTTCAGTGCGCGGGTGCTAGAGGGAATTATTCATAATAACATCGGAATCAAGTGTGTGCACGTTCGAACCGTGGTGTTCGGCAATTATAACATGTAGAAAGTTATCAACATGCCACAATATATTGCAAGAATGAATGCAAGCATGAAAGCACACCATGCATGCATGCAACCATGTGCATGCATATTGCAAGCATGAAAGCACACCAACACTAGCAATACTCTAAAATAACATTAAGAATACGTAACAAACACATTATGTCCTACCTACCGCCGCCCAAAGTGTGGCCCCAGCACATTGCAAAACTCATCAAAATTCAGGCTCGCATGGCTTAGATTAGGCTGGCCACCTCCTTGGTTGCCGCCCAGCATAGCAGCACGCAACATTTGCACCTGGTTCACAGACATGGTGACGGACATGGTTGGCTCCACCCCGTGCAGTTGCGCCTGCAACATCAGGCTGTTCATGCTTCCCCCCAGAAAGGGGCTCGCATATTGCTGTCCAAGCCCCAATCCTTGCAACTGCGCAAGCTGAACCAGAGGGTTGTTGCCAGCCGGTCCCTGAGAAGGAAAGGGGTTCCCAGTCGGATACCACGCCACCGGCATCGGAGCCACGCCAAAGCCCATACCAGCCACGGGAGGCTCAGACGCTACCGGCGGCGCAGTATCGGCAGCAATCGGCGGCGGTGTCTCGGCAGCAACCGTCGGCGCGGATTCGGCAGCAATCGTCGCCGCGGATTCGGCGGGTTTCGCATGGGCGACGACAGGTGGTTCGGGTTCAGGCTGTGTTTCTAGCTCTGCCAACTCTCGCTTCAGTTTAGCAAGTTGCGGCTTTGCTTTCACGTCAGCGATCTCCCGCAGTATTTCCTGACTTGGTGTCACGACCTCCGCCTGTGACACCAGTTCCATCAGGCCTGCCGCCCCCTCCCCCCTGCCGACGCTCACCCCGTCCACCGACCTGGTTTCCTCCGATGGCGTGCCTTGCCACAGATTCAGGGGCTCCAACGGAGAAAACATATCCTCCTCCCACCCTGCCTCCTCCGTAGCAGTAGCAATGGGTGTTGGCAAGGTCTCTTGCGACCCCACCGGAACCCCACGGGGACCAACCTGCCGCTTGGATCTGGTTCTCGTGGTAGTTGCCGCTGCCTCATCCGCACTCCTCTTCGTCCCTGCCACCTTCCCTGCCTTGGCCTTCTTCCCTGCCTTCTGAGCAGCAGCAGCTGCTGCTGCCTCCTTCGCTGCCTTCTCAGCAGCAGCTGCTGTTGCCTTCTTCTGAGCAGCCGCCACTGCTGCCTTTGCCTCCGCTGCTGCCTTTGCCTTCGCCTGCTGCTCTGCCTTCTTCGCTGCAACCTTGGCTGCCTCCGCTGCTGCTTTCTTCGTCGCTGCAGCCTTCTTTGTGGCTGCCTCCTTCGCCGCCGCCTGCTGCCTCGCCACCTCCTCCCGCTTTCTGGCCGCATTCTTGGCCTCCGCCGCTGCACCCGTTTTCGGGACAGCATCCGCTGGCCCCCCATACACCGGCTTCAGCTCACCAGCCAGAAAGTCTTCTTCTTTCTTCCAGTGGTGATTGAAGCTGGCGACCTGCTCAAAAGTGCCCGCCTTGTGCGCCTCCTGAAAGCACTTGCAGGCTTCCAGCAGAAGATCAGCAGCCTCCTTCCTTGCCTCCTCCTCGATCATAATTTGCAACCTTTTTCCGCCTTTAGCCGGGAGGCTGCTCACTCGGAACAGCACCAAACGACGCTTTCCTGACTCCGCCCCCTCCAGACTCCACGGCCCATACACCCAGCAACCCACCCCGTTCTGCGGTTTCCCAGGTTTCACCGCGGGGCCCGCAATCCAGCACTTGCTCGGGTGCTTCTCGTGCGTCACCACCCTCCCAAACGCCATATCCCCCCGAAGACTATTCCGCAGGCTCACCTTCTCGTGGAGGGTCCAGGCGATCGTGGGAGAATTACAATTTATCGCCACGCAGTAGTTGATCTCCTCATACAAAGCTCTAAAATAATATTTTGTCATCGGCGGATTAGGCAGCAGCTGTCGTGAGTCCAAGGCCTGTATCCGCGAGAGCGGACCGGACAAGGCCCGTACCGGAAACGTCACGTTCTCCGGCGGGTTCGCTCCCACCAAGTCGATGTAAAAGTGTACGGACCAGCGCGGCCACCCCGTGTGCTTGAACTCCGCCCCGCAATGCACCAACCTCCCATGAAACACCACCACACTCCTCGCATTCAAGAAGAGTGTTACCCCCGCCAACCCCCTGCCCTCATGGGATTCCCCCACTTTCACCTTGTGCGACCCAGGGTACACCACAAACTGATACTCCTCCGTGTACACCGTGAGCACTCCGTACTCCCCCTCGTCGTAGTGCCTCCCTTGCCGCTCCGCTCCGCAGTGCGTCATAAGGCATGTCCGTGCCATCATTCCAGAGCGCATTTCTAAGTCCCTGCTATCCACCTCCCCCAGCTTTCCCAGCACATCCCCCCCCAACGCCTCCAACCGATTCATCAACCCTGTCTTCTCCTCCACGTCGACAATGAACCGGTGATCGTCCGGTGTCGAGTGAACCTTCACCCCTTTCTCCTTGCACTCCATGAAGTTCTGCCGCACTTTTTTCGTCTGGTACCCTTTGTGAAACTCCTCGTGCAGGCTGTCCAGGTCCGCTTCATCTTGCATATAAGCGACGAAATAGCCGGCTCTTTCCAGCTGCGCTTGCCAATCAGGAGGGTACAGCAGGGAAGGCTGTACCCTCGAAGCAGGATCCTCCTCCCCAGGCTCATCTGCAGGTCCTGCCTTCATCGCCTCCCCTGCTGGCACCTGTGCAGCCTCCCCTCCTGCTGCCGCGATCGCCTCCCCTGCTGCCTGCACAGGTGCTGGCTCCTGTGCAGCCTCCCCTCCTGCTGCCGCGATCGCCTCCCCTGCTGCCTGCACAGGTGCTGGCTCCTGTGCAGCCTCCCCTCCTGCTGCCGCGATCGCCTCCCCTGCTGCCTGCACAGGTGCTGGCTCCTGTGCAGCCTCCCCTCCTGCTGCCGCGATCGCCTCCCCTGCTGCCTGCACAGGTGCTGGCTCCTGTGCAGCCTCCCCTCCTGCTGCCGCGAGCGCCTCCCCTGCTGCCTGCTGTGCTGGCTTCTGTGCAGCCTCCCCTCCTGCTGCCGCATGCGCCTCCCCTGCTGCCTGCACAGGTGCTGGCTCCTGTGCAGCCTCCCCTCCTGCTGCCGCGAGCGCCTCCCCTGCTGCCTGCTGTGCTGGCTTCTGTGCAGCCTCCCCTCCTGCTGCCGCATGCGCCTCCCCTGCTGCCTGCACAGGTGCTGGCACCTGTGCAGCCTCCCCTCCTGCTGCCGCATGCGCCTCCCCTGCTGCCTGCTGTGCTGCCTCCTGTGCTTCCTCCTCTGACGCCTCCCCTTCTCCTATCAAAAGGCATGAAAAGGAAATAGGTTTGGGGACCGCTCCTGCCTCCGCTGCCTCCCCTCCTGCTGCCACGATCGCCTCCCCTGCCGCCTGCTGTGCAGCCTCCCCTCCTGCTGCCGCGATCGCCTCCCCTGCTGCCTCCTGTGCTGGCAAGGCCAATGAGCCGGAGGGCTGCTTGTCAAAAAACGCAGGTTCAGTTTTGTACAGCCCGTGAAACGGGCCTTTACAGTTGGACCGATGGCAAAAAGCTATATCGTCCATGTCCACCCCGAGGCCAACCGCGCAACGGCCGTGAAACCCGCGTTTACAAATTCTGCATGCGTGGCCCACAGGAGCGCCCTGCGCTGCACCCTTCCCGCAAAACAGGCAGTGCTCGCGGGTAATGTCCCCGCAGCGCTTGCATTCCCCTTTGTACTTCGGAGATTCCGTGCCGCAACCCCTGTGAAAAAAGCCCTGGCATAGAGTGCACTTCGTCGCCTGCACTTCGACCAGTGGTGCCTTTCCAATGTGCGGGCAATCCGGCACCACGCATCCTAGGCGAGGGGGGAACAGAGATTGCCTGCTCCGCCTGGGTTGCGCTTCCGCGCCGGAGGCTATTGAAAACGCTTTACTTCCACGACTGGCCATTTTTTCTCGATAAGTATTGAGAGTATAAGTATATAGAAGATTTTAGTAACTAGGTGTTACTAAACAAACTGAGAAACTTGTGAGCACTTTCGCCAAACCGTACTGTAAGTAACTTGCAAAGCTTTGAAAATGCGCATGCGCTTCACCGGCCGCGAGATCAGGCCAGTCACAGGGAGACTTTGATCTCGCGGCCGGTGACATCTTCTTGCGCAATTATACCATAATCTGATGTGTACAAAGAAAAATTTCACCGGCCGCGAGATCGGTCCAGTCACATCGGCGCTTAGATCTCGCGGCCGGTGACATCTTCTGCGAAATTATACACAATCTGATGTGTAAGAAGAAAAATTTCACCGGCCGCGAGATCGATCCAGTCACAGGGAGACTTTGATCTCGCGGCCGGTGACATCTTCTTGCGCAATTATACCATAATCTGATGTGTACACCGAAAAGTTTCACCGGCCGCGAGATCAGTCCAGTCACATCGGAGCTTAGATCTCGCGGCCGGTGATGCGTGTATGCGTGAACTAGACCTGAACGGGCATAACACCGGACGCGAAAGTGCAAACTCGAAAGACTTAAACTCTCAAGTATCATGAAGTGCGACTATTGCAATAGGAGAGCAAGAGTGCACGTATGGTTTGGACCTGATTGCTATCTGTGCGATATTACCGACTACCGGTACGCGCTCGCTTGTCTACCTTGCGCTTGGGATGTCTTGATGGAAGCAGAGGGCCTGGACGATTATAGGGGGGTGAATTGGGAACTGCTTTTTTAAAAACAAAGTCAGAGAGAGTACAGCAGCGGACCGCCCTACTACTGCAGTATGGAACTGATTTAGACTTTAAGGGGGGAACTTATTGCATAGGTTCCCACCTGTGGCTTTGGCCACACCCAACAGCTAGCGGGGACAATGTCTTCTCTTCGAGTGTTAGTTGACTTACTGCCGTTGTTGCAAAGCCTTGGCAAAGAGGCGCATGATTTCCCTGAGGTGTACCCGGTGGATGCAGCAGATGTAGAGCGTGGCATGGAACTTGCTTCACGCATCACAGCCTTCGCTAAGTACTGGTTGGATGTGGCGCCCCCTGTGGCGCCCGCTGTGGCGCCCCCTGTGGCGCCCGCTGTGGCGCACCCTGTGGCGCCCGCTGTGGCGCACCCTGTGGCGCCCGCTGTGGCATCCCCTAGACCGCCCGCTGTGGAATCGCGTATAGCGTCGCCTGCAGTTGGGACGACGCCAGTATCCACTGTTGCGAAACGGCGCGCTGCAGCAAGGCGACGTCAGGCGGACTCTCGCGCGAGGAAGCGTTTGCGAGTGGATATCCCTGATCGGGTCCCTGAAGAGGGGGATCGGGCGCTACCGCTGCTATCGGTATCCCGCGGGGAAGCAAAAGTCACTGGAACAAGAAGCTGCAGGGGGTATTTCAGAACGCGCGTGACGATTTGATACCAGGAGCGCTCGCGAACTATGTGCAAACGTTGGACAGCGGCATTCAAACAGCGGTGCGTGGTGGCATGCGTGCACCAGAGGATCGCGTGGGTATGGGCATAGTGAGCAGCTTACGTGCGGCCTTCGCCTCCCTCGCAAGCAGCCGCTGCAAACTAGACCGCGACATTCAACTGGCAGGAGCAGCGATGGCGTTTGGGGGAGGGGCGTCAGAAACAGTGCAAGAGGTCGCCGGTGTTTTAGGCATAAAAGTCGGTGTGGTAACCACAGGGCAGTTAGGGCACCGGAACTTGCAAGCTGGTATGGGCCTTGAGCTGGCAGCAAGGCGAGGAAGCGGGCTGCTGAAGGGCTTGGTGACTGAAGTGAAGAAGAAGGCAAAGGACGCCCTGAACGCCGAAGTGTTGCAGAAAATAAGGGACTTCTGGCTCAGCCCAGGGATAACGCGGGTGTCCACCTGCAAAAGGGATGTCATACAGGTTCGACGTGAAGACGGGAGAGTTGAAAAGGCCTCAAAGCAGTGGCTGGAGATGACGCAGCTGGAGGTGTTCAGAAGGTTCAAGAAGAAGGAACCTGATGTGAAGGTGGGCTTGAGGACTTTCGAGCAGAAGAAGCCGAAGGAAGTGCGCAGGCTTACACGGAGGGACACGATATCCTGCTGCTGCAGATATCACGAGGACTTCCGGTTGGCATTGACAGCATACAACCGTGCGCACGAGGTATTGCACTCTAAGTGCGAGTGCGAGGATAGGACGTGTTGCCCTCTGCTAGGGGGCCAGAGGGCAGTTCTATCCAATCGAAAGCCGACAGAGGCGTTCCCGGACAAGGTCTGCGGGCGGTGCGAGGTTGGCTCGTCGACGTCAAAGTTTGTAGCGTCGTTGTTGTGCCCGAAGCCAACGGGGGCAGACGGAGAGCCTGCGGAGTTTCACGCTATGCCTTGCTTGGATGGGTCGTGCGAGGATTGCGGGGGGTTGCGAAACCTGAAGCTGTGCGAGGCGGAGATAGGAAAGGCCGGTCAGCAGGTTGAGTGGAGTACCTACGAGAGCGCGGTGGTGGGAACCGACGACGACGGGAAGAACAAACACCGAGTACAGTTTGTGCAGAAGAAGACTCCGGTAGGGGAGCTCGTGTCCAAGTTACACACTGAGAAATAAACGCGGTAAACTGATGGTAAAATGTGGTAAACTGGTGGTAAAATATGGTAAATTGGTGTTTTACCACCATTATACTAATAGTGGCGATATAAATCCCGTGGGTAATTTCCTATTGGCAGTTGGCGTTTTTGTTACCATGATTTTACCACATTTACTTATAGCGCGGTAATTATATATTATTGTTTACCATTGCTGTATATAATTTACCATGGTACCCCCCTATGACCGGTAAATTGACCCCCAATGGTAAAATTACCACATATGACCGGTAAATTGACCCCCAATGGTAAAATTACCACATATGACCGGTAAATTTACCACGGTATGACCACGGTTGGACACGTGGCAAGCAGGATGCACTGTGATACGGACACGTGTGCAAGATTAGTGCACGTGGCAATCAGGCATGGAATGTTAGATAACTGTTACCAGATATGCTATGCTAGGATCTTGCAGGCGGCATACTAGCTAGGAGGGTCCAACTATGTCTATCAATACGGCGTGCTATATTTGCAAAAGCTAATTTCATACGGTTTCTGCATCGGAGATCTTGCAGCTTTCCGCCAAGCCGTCTTCCAAATTCCCCGCCTGTCACACATGCAACCCATGGCATCCATCCCGCAACACACCCTACCTTAACCATTAGCTGAGTAAACCATAAGCCGAGTCACGCTTGAATAATCACACACAACCACTTCCCAGCACAAGCCAGCACCGCGGCCGCCATAGCCAACACACAACGCGCCTCCCGTTTCATGGCACCGCCGCCCCACCTGACCCACGTGTGTGTCTCACCGCCGTCGCCAACCCCCTTGGCCGCTGATTCGCGACCGCAGAAGAAGCACGCACAAGCGCTAACAAGGATTAGTATCCACCCACCCCGCGCCTGATTCGGCGCGAAGTGGGATAGACACCCTTGATTGATCACACCATCATGTCCACTCCCCACCCCAAGCCAACACCGCGCCACGCCCCTCCCGTTTCACGGCACCGCCGCCCCACCTGACCCACGTGTGTGTCTCACCGCCGTCGCCAACCCCCTTTGCCGCTGATTCGCGACCGCAAAAGAAGCACGCACAAGCGCTAACAAGGGTTAGCATCCACCCACCCCGCGCCTGATTCGGCGCGAAGTGGGATAGACACCCTTGATTGATCACACCATCATGTCCACTCCCCACCCCAAGCCAACACCGCGCCACGCCCCTCCCGTTTCACGGCACCGCCGCCCCACCTCACCCACGTGTGTGTCTCACCGCCGTCGCCAACCCCCTTGGCCGCTGATTCGCGACCGCAGAAGAAGCACGCACAAGCGCTAACAAGGGTTAGTATCCA